>JBAWJQ010003964.1:0-136933 GCA_037783105.1 Bactrocera zonata
ATAATTTCAAATTTATTTTTTTATTTTTTTGTAATTTGATTAATTTTTTTTATTTTAAAATACATTTAAATTTCATTTAATTTTTTCTATTCAATTTTTTAATTCTCTTCATATTTTAAAAATTTTTTTCTTATATTTTTATTTATCTTTAATTGAAAACTTTTCATAATTCTTTCAAATTTTTTAATTTAAAAATTTTTTTTTTTTGAATATTTTAATTTTTTTTTAATTTTTCAAATAGAGCTACACTGGGAAAACAGGTGAAGAAAAATGTTTTTAATTTCCTTTCTTTTAAACTTTTTTTATACTACTTTGAGTTAATTTTTTAATTTTGAGTAATTTACTTGATTTAATTTTGTTTTCAAATTATTATTACTTTTAAATTTTTTTTAATCTTAAACAGTTATTTGTGTTTTTGAAACTTGCCAACAATAATATTTTTTATATTTGTTATTTTTTTCTTTTCTTATCTATAGTTTATTTTTTCTACTACTAATTATTTTTTTTACTTACTTATCACACTTCTGATCAGAGTTTTGGTAAACAAGGGAATTTAAAAAAATTTTAAAATTATTATTTCTATGATTTTAAGTTTTTTTTATAATTTTGCTTAATTTGTTTGAAATTTTTATTAATTTTTTTCAATATAATTTATTTTTAACTTTTTAAATATATTAATTTTTTTATTTAATTTTATATTTATTATATTTTTCCAAAATTTTAAAATAATTTTTATAAATTTTTGAAACATATTTTCTCAGAGCATAATTTAATCACATTATATGCTTTAAGGATAATTTTTTATTTTGGTTTACTTGTCACATTTTTTTTAATAAAATTTAATATATTTTATAATTTCAATTTTTTAACATTCGTGAAAGGTAATGTAGATATTGTTTTGAAATAATTTTCAGTTCTTCGTAAATTATTTTTTTTTTAATTTGTCTTTATTTTTTTAATTTTAACCATATTTTGGCCTTTTAATAATTTTTCAAATAAAACGCCAATCACCGGTAGAAACTAGGTATACTGCAGGCCTTAACAGTTTTTTTTAATTATTTAATTTTTTTAACTCTTTAAATATATTAGTATTATTTTTTAAAGAATTTTAAATAATGTTTAAATTTTTTTGAAATGTTTTAATTTTAAATTTCTTTTTTAATATATTTTCATTTAATTTTATTTAAATGTATACTTAGTTTAAGGTTTTATTTTTATTAATTTTTTTTTATTTTTCATATTTTTTTAATTTCTAATATTTTTTTTTTAATTTTTTTCAATTTTTTTTAAGTCCAAGCATTCCAGAAATTTCCAATCTGCACCCCAATGAAATCCGATACAACTACAAAGCTGGCGTGCGCAGCGTTGCTGTGCAATTATGTGAGTTGCCAAGTTGCAAGAAAAAATTGCATATAGAAAAAAAGAAATTGTGAAAAATCACTATAACTAAACAGAAAATCTGCCATTATGCCACACAACTCAAACATATAGAGCACATTGACTACACAACCCCACTTGCCACATATCTGCACTTGCTACAGCATTTTATTGCTGTCTTGCTGCATTTCCCATGACAGTGAGGAAAAATCAACACTGTTTAATAATACCGTACAGCAAAAGTTGTCAACAAACACCAAAGCACACACACACATACACAGAGTCACTTAAGCAACAGTACATACATAGGGGAACAACGCAATCAAAGTAAACACATACGCTTACATATGTTATGCGTGTGTGCGTTTGTGCAATTCCCGAATGTATGGCATGCCATGCGTTGATGATGGCATGCCATGCGCCACGACGTATGAGTATTTTTTAATAAAATTCCTACGCTTGATCTTGCCACATGCTCGCCAGCGCTTGTGGGCGTTCATACAATCGTTACTATTTATTTGTAATACATACTCCTACATGCATATATGTATGCATGGATTTGTTTGTGTGTGCGTGCTGTTTGCTCTAACAAACTGACTGGTTGACTGACATGCAGCTTACTTAGCTGGCGTCGGTTGAAAGACATCGCTTGATGGCGTTGAGACGTCGACATGCAATGCGTTTAATGAAAGCCGCCGAAGCAGCATGAAATACGAACAACAAAAAAACATACACATACATATATACACAAGTAAATACGTGTAATGAAACAAATCTGACAGCAAGTGAAGAGCAGCATTTCCAGCATTGCATTTCGTTTATTTTCTTTCACTTTTAATTTGCTGATTTGACGTGGAATTTTTAAAGAGAAGTAAGCGGAACAACCGCATTCTTACAAATATATATTTTCATGTATGTTTATCACAGTTATATTGTAGTAAGAAATGTATGTTAGGTATATAAGCTAATAAGCTGTGTTTAGAAAAGTTTTTACTGAAAGCGGGTAACGCACAGGGTGAGTTGACAAGCCCTTTCCGCTGCTGACATTTATGACGTGGAGTTTACTGCTTTTCCTCTTCCTTCATTTTCACTTATTCGTCTGCACTCTACTCATATTAACCTACATATATCAGTTGTAGCTAGTACTTCAGAACTATATATGAAGTGATCCAGTCAAGTCTATGTATTCGGAGTTTGTATTTATGTCTTGGACAATAATTTGTGACAGCTTTTGAAGATGTTTTGCCAAATAAAAAAAAATATTTCATACAAGTACTTTATTTCTATCGATCTGTTCATATGACAGCCATATACTATAGTGAACTTTCTTGATAATTTGTTCGAAAATTGTATTGTTCCCTCAAAGAGTTATCTGTAGCGAATTTCTTGAAGATACCATCTTAAATAAGCGGTTAATTCGCAGATGATCCATGCGTTGAATCCAATTATCGATCACTCGTTCAAATATTTCGACTGAAAACTGGTGAATGACGCACGTGATGTTTTGTTCCAAGGCCTGAATCGAAGCGGACTTGTCTACATTGACTTAAGACTTATCACAGAAAAAAGTCTAATGGTGTAATATCACATGATCTTGGTGACCAATCATCGATCATCGTGTCATTATCTGCTCATTCAATAAATTCATTTATTGATGCGATGCCGACATCTTGTTGAAACCAAATGTCGAGAGACCACGACCTTCTATTTCAGACATCAAATATTCCGACCGATGATTCCACCGGCCCACAAGCCACCCCAAACCGTTGTTTTTTCGGGATAAAATGGCAGCTCTTGAATCTCTTCTGGTAGCTTTTTGTCCCAAAAGCAGCAATTTGAGCCTTTGAGATAGAAATAGAACTAAGCGCTCAACAAGAAAACGTCAGAACTTCTTTTGAAGAGTCCATAAAGCGCAGAGATGTCACATAGAAGGTCGAGCGGCTGCAGTTCTTGCACAAGCCGTATTTTGTAGGCTTCCAGTTTAAGATCTCGTCGTAAAAAACGCCAAATCGTTGTATATGTCAGTCCGAGTTGCTGCGAACGGCGCTGAATCGACTGTTCATTCTCTTCAAGTATACTCTGCCATATTTTCTTATATTATGCAATAATGAATTATAAGTCTCAGAACGGGTGATGGTGTTGCGAATAGTACGCTCAGTGGGCCGATTATGTTGACCATAAGTTGAGCGAAGTGCTCGAGACACATTCTTTACAGGGCGTGAAATTTCGTAATAAGGTTGAACGATTTACAAACCTTGTTCAAGCCTAAGACTTTTCAAGATACTGAACAAAAATAACATTTCAAGCTTAATATGTCAAAAAATGCCTCTTGGAAAAAGTACCTCTACTTGGATCACCCGTTATTTTATAGAGTCTCCGAGGTTTTGGTTGTTAAAAACTTCGTGGCAGACTTATTATGCTTTATTCAAAGTAAAAGTAGTGACAGATCTCTACTTCATTTTGCAAAGCCGGAATTCTCTCAACAAAGAAAAACTCCTAATCCTAAATTACACTTGCATGTAGGTAGGTATCTCAATGATGCCTTCAAAATTTGCATGGTTATATCTACCAACATCCAGCAGTTAGCAGCCAGTTCAGCCTATAAAGTTTCACAAAAACCCGGCTACTAGCTTAGCACAATCCAAAGCTCATCACTGCATTGTTCAATGACACTTATGATCACTTCTAGATCAACCGACGAACATATCAAATATGAAGTTGTTCGATAGCGAAAGACTCATCTAATGAAAGCCTTCATAAGATTGCAAAATGGTTATCTAAAAAAAAGCTGCGATTACAAATGTTCAATTCCGAAACTTTAAAAGTTCATTACACTACAACTAATTCGAAAGAGCGCCTCAGTTTAGCGAAACGACTCCAAAACTGAAAGATACATTGAGACTTGTCAGGTCATTTTTGCTGTTATTAACCTTAAGGTTGTATAAATTCTCAAAATGGCAGCCATTTGAAGATAAGATTGCATGAAATACCAGCTTTTCTAGTTCCAGTGGTAATTTGAGCAACTCGGCGCCGCCACTAACAACAATTGACACATTTGTATTGAGAGCTAGATCTCACATCGAAGTTATTACTCTCATACACATTTTTCGAAGTCCATCTATAAACTTGAGCGCCTTGTGAGCTTGTGTTGTATATATAATATTAAGTTTTAGACTATTTGAGTCAAAAAGTATTAACATTTTATTGTCATTTTCTATTTCACAGCACCACCCGAGTCAATCATCATCTTAGACAGTAAAGGTGCGACGATAAAGGACTACAAATTGGGTCCCTACAATGAGGGTGCAGTCATCAATATAACCTGTGTGGCGGTTGGCGGTAAGTGTAACTTTTATACAACTAGAGATTTTAATATTAAGGGTGTTGAAAGGTGGGAAGTTAACCAGAACGAAGGTCGCGCTTAGATAAATGCTTTTATTGTTGTAGTTTGTAATATACAGATTTACATATATGTACTATATTTGTGATGACGACCAAGATATTTTCACTTGAAATATGGTTTCGTAATTGCTCAAATTAACGTAGACTTTAAGTTAGCTTCTAAGAAGAACGTCTTTATATTATTTAATGAAATTCCAACAATTTTTTTAAGTTCAGTGTATCACTAGCCCACTAAACTGGAGAATACCGGCTGGCACTGTGATGGCCAATAATGATGTATGATGTTGAAACGTTTGCTTTATTGGTGGCCTGGGGATGAAGGCGCGACTATACTAAATATGATATTCGAACGCAAGCACCATTTAAAATATTTGCTTCTTTACAATATGACTAGAATTCAAAGGAGCCTGTAACAACGTTCTATCTGAGCTTCAGAGTAGTGAGACCACTTTATCAAAATCTAGGTGTCCAGTAATGCCGTTTATCAACACATTCGTTTTCTTAATAGTCAGTTCTGTAGAACCCAAAGGAACCCACAAACATATTTCCTCTGGGTTTCCAATGTTTGCCAATTCGGAAGCTTTCCTGAGGATAATGATGTTTACGCCTTTAACACCACAGTTTCAAAATCTAAAGGGTCAGAACTTTAGTTTTGCACGAAGTTTACAACATCCATAAAGAAACTTCCAAGACCCTACAAACGATCAGCATGATGAGTTGAGTTGATTTACATAGTTTATCGGTCTATTCGTCCGTCTGTCTATAAGTACAAAAACCCCTCCCTCAGTTTTTGAGATACTGCTCCGAAATTTTGCATACACCCTTTCATACCCAAGAAGCTGCTAGTTTGTCGGCACCATCGATATCGCATCACTATTTAATATTGCTGCCATATAAGCTGAACGTTCGGAATCAAAGGCATGTAGAGAAAACATTTTCATTTTTCAAAATATCTTGAAGAAATCATACTTGACCAAGGCGAAAATACAATATCAATAAAAAAAACTCCAGTTCGGACTACTATATAGCTGTGATCTTTTCTTGTTAGAATAAATTTAGTCCGCGGTCCATGAAGAGACAAAATTTTTCACCCATTTTTGATGGATCCATATGTACTTACATATGTCAGTATATCTTCTCAAGTTCCCGGTATATAGTGTAAATATTTTAAATGTAACACCAACTGGGGAAAGACAGTTCATAAAACGACCATCTGCCGTAGAGCATAATCCAGCCTTTCGTACAGAGCGCTAGAAAAATGCCACCGAAAACTGCTGTGCTGTTTATTTAACCAATAAAGTAACGGAAACAGCAGCTTTTGTTACTGGCATAACATCAAACATTCTTTTGTGGCACACCATACAATGGAGAGGGGCGGGGAGAGGCTGTGGTTGGAGAATGCTCCGAGTGATGTCGCCACACCCCTCACAAGCACCAGTAATTAGACTGAAAGCTAAGTGATACTTCTGCTTATGCCCAACCATTTGTTATGCCCGCTTATTTCATGGAAATACTTAGTATCCAAAAAGTAATTTTGCTATTTATCTACGCACATACGCATATATGGAAATGAATGATTCTTACGAAGTACGAAATACTTAGCAGGAAAATTAAGAAAACAACTCTGCGTGGGAAGCCAAAGAAATGAAAATGAAGCGAATAATTTATGCAGACGTTCACTCATCATTATGCTGATTGCCGCAAGCTGTCATTATAAGCTCGCATTCAGGACAACAGGCACGAAAGAATACAAACATATAGTTATATATATACATATATGTATAAGCATATATCAATACAAACATGCATCTATACATATGTATTTAGATTTATAAGAATTTATGTACTGAAATGGAGAAGAAAGCACGAATTCAATGTGAAGATGTGGAGCTATTTATGTTTCTAAGTGTACCATACCAAGTACCATATATTAGGGTGGTTCAAAAAAATCAAATTTTTTTTAGCTTCATACTGTGAAAAATCGGTTTATAGACAGCTCTAAAAAAGGCTCTCCAAGTATGAGACCTTAATTGTAACGGAAAGGTCCTCGCCCTTAAGTTTGCTTTAGTTTTCTTAATATCAGAGAGAAAAATGCATATCTCGCTTACAACTATTTAAAAAATTATTGCGTTTCAAAGATTTCTTAAGAAATTGAATGCGCTTTAAAAGAGTTCTACAAGGAATTTTCGTAAACCTAACGGTTAGAAGATGTTAACGGTTATAGTTCGATTATTTTAAAGAAATTTTTTTTTAAGAATTTAATTACTCCGCGAAAGTGCCAAAAAAAACATTAATTTTTCACCCACCCTAGTGTATAGTATGTATGTATATATATTCATGTCTGTATGTTCAAAATCCCGTTGGTATGGCAATGGAGAAGAATTGACTCGCATAAAAGGAGTGTAACGCTTTAATGTTGATGAGCGCGCGAAGCAACGATGCGGGGGGCGGAAAGAAAATGAAATATTAAGAAAAAGCTAATGTCAAGATGCCACCGCACACAGTGCGCCACACACTTGAAGCGCATAAGTGGAGTGGTACACTCATGCGAAACACTCGAAGCACGAAGCCCAGGATATGCAGCAATGGCATAACATCAATAAGCGCGGAGAGCAGCCAGCAAAGCAGAATAACGAAAGAAAACAAAAAAACCAAAAGAAGCAAAAGAAACAAAAGAAACAAACCAAAGCGAAAAAAGCAAAACAAAGCAAAAAAAGAAAGCAAAAATATCGAAAAAAGCAAAACAAAGCAAAGAAAAAAGTAAACGTAAGAAAGAATTAACGGCGGGTGGGCAACGCCGCGCAAAACAAATCGACAGACACGGCGACGCGGAAACAGCGTGGCGGCGACCCAGTTGCCAATTTACTCTAAGAGCGTGAGCGGGTTGGGAAAGAATTTAATAATTAGAAAAAATGCGAAATGTGAAATGGAAGAGTGGGAGAGCGTGGCAAATCGCATACAATATTGGCGGGTGGCGACGCGCCACTGACAAAAGTCGGTAAGGCAACAGACGCATTGCTACAATGGCAGTCAGTGAAGTGTGCACAGCGATAGCAGCGCGATGCTGATGATTATGATGACACTGCTGATGTGTATGATGGGTATGACGGTGATGTTTATAATGGCGAGCAAGAATAATATGACATAACAAGCACAACCGTATCGGTGGCAATGTCAATTTGTGTTTATGACGCCACAATAAGCGCAGTCACTCGTTTGTAATACATATGTGGCGAAGAAAATAATATTTAGCATTATACATAAATATATTTTATGCGTGTGCTCTTCATTTGTTTGTCTAAGGTATTTGTTTCACAAAAAAAATTTTGTAAAGGAAACTGTAGTCGCATATGTATGTATGTATGTCGTACGCATAAAAGACGCGACTTCGAATAGGCACCTGTCATCCTAACCATTATTTTATTTAATAGCAGAAGAAAGAGAATGACAAAGCTATAGTGACGCGTGGTGAGTGCTTGACAACTGAGCGCTCTGTACTCAGACACTGAATGCTCGAAAAATTGTATTTCCTACTATGAACTTCGTTCTGATAGGCGATCTATCCTTATGATTCAAACTTACATTTTTGTTTACATTTTAGAATATCTACTTCCTTTCGTATAAGCAGCTGACTCTCTTTTTCTTCTTTTGCATAGAAAGCTGTTTAGCATATTCAACTCTCTCTCAGTCCCTTTCTCTTTACACTCATATCATTGGCTTCGTCATATTCTCCACATTGTTCACTCACTGTATTCCTCAATAATAAAATAAGTCCACTCTATATAACGTTATTTACTGAGTCGTCTAATAACTATTTCAGCCAATTTTCCGTGTTCGTAGAACCTTAGCCTAGTGAAAGCCAGACGGTGAAGGGGCAAGTATCTTATTATTTGCACACTATTTTGCTCGCTGTAACTTTGACAAGTTGCGTTCTCCAAAATCTTTAGCTTTACTACGTAAACATAATGAGAAAATGTCCAGTTAGTTTTTTGTGGCCATGTGAACTTTGCTAAAAGCTAGTAGTATCCCGAACTCGGACACGGAATGGGTTTATGAACTCGAGTATTTAAATGTGTGGTACTTTTTCTTTTTATGTCAGCATGCTACTTCAGGACACTACTTGGTTTAGTAGTAGTCCATTAACATTTTACTTCTGTGAGGCTATGTTATATATTGATGAACATAAATCGTGATTCATTTCGAGGTTACCTACTTTTTTAAAGAAAAATCACAGAAACTTCACATTTAATGAGGAATGATCATTATCATTCAAAATAACATTCTTTGTTATTTAGTTTTTGAAGATTATCTGTTTCAATTATTGGCCGAGGTGACTCGATCGAGCACTTCGACTGGTAACTGCCGAATGACACGCGTGATGTTTTGCTGCAAGACCTGAATCGAAGACTACTACTTTACATATCCCTACAGGAAAAAGTCTAACGGTGTGATATCACACGATTTTGGTGGTGAATCAACCGGCCCAAAACCTGAAATTATCTGCTCACCACAGGGTAACCTTCATAAATCCATTGATTAGTTCGATACGTGGGAACTGGCGCGGTCTTGTTAAAACCAAATATTGGCGATATTAGAGCTTCAATTTCATGCATCAAATAGGGGTTTACCATTGGCTCGAAAGCGTCAGATATTCTTGGAATTTTTCAAAAACCTATAGAGTCGATTGGTGGCACCGAAAATCACCAAAAAGTTAAAGATTCACAATCAAATTTCGTACAGGACTTGTGCGTACATAGTCATACATCTCAATACATTATCAGTACATACTAAACTCTTGACATCACACGCACTGCATATTAAGCAACCATTTGAACTTTTATTTGTTGCTAATTAATTACATTTGCTAGTCCATCAAAGCATTCACGTTATTCGATAGCCATAAAAGGCAACTTCAAAGCGAGTAATAAAGTGCAGGGCATGAACAGATTGTCAAGTGTTTCATTTCCTTAAAAGTATAATATAAGCAATGATAGCTCCTAAAATTAGCTGTATTGGCGGCAGGGGTGTGAAAAAGGTGTGAACTCAAGTGTTTGGCTCGCATTGAAAGTCGCTATAAATTTATTTTAGTCGCTGTGGAAATTAAAAGCAAACTTAGAGAGTCCAGGTGGCGCCCCGCTATTGAAAGATTAATGTGGTTGTATTAATTTGCTAATTTTTTACCAAAATTATCGATTTTTGTAAGATTTTCACTTGCTTTCATATTAACACATACACCTTAATTTCTCGCTAACTTTCTTCATAAACACTCTCCCAACTAATTAATCACCAAAATACACATACAGGAAGTATTAACGGAATTTTTATTACTACCATTCCTTAAGAGCGATAATTAAAGCCACATGTGGCAAGCACGTGATATGCATTTTCATATATACTCACCACAACTCAGCGCACCCCACTGACACCCAGCATTTGGTTAACATATGTATATATTTACACACCACCCATTGATTCCCCAGTGTATGAGTCCCTCGCACACAATACTATCCATTAAATATAATAAATGTGGAAAGTTGTGGTCGGCACTTCAAATGTCCCTCGTGGGCTTAGGCAATTATAAAATTAATTCTCAACACAAGTAAGGCGCTTAATCTAACATAACACGTTGCCAAACACACGCACACTATGAAAAATGTATACAAAGTTCGCTTTCAAACTCATACGGAGCACAAACAAAGTGAGTGTTGGCTGGCGGTGGTGGCGTATGCGCAACTTTAATGCCATTTTAATATGCGACAGCAAGAACTCGCGAATTATTTATTACCTGCAAGTGCAATGCATTAATTTGGGGGCAATTTTTTGGGGACAAGCGTGTTTGTGGGATATTTTCGAGTGAAATTCGATGTGTGTTATTTATATGCGTGTATACTACGTAGATATATACGCAGTTAAGATTATTTATACAGCGAGCTTTTGTGTTGAGTGACGTCAAGTTCCGATTGCAGAGATAAGCGCTGAGGCCTTAGGCCAAGTCAAGCCAGCACAACTCAGCTATAACCGAGAAATATGTAAATTTCTTGAGGACAACAAAGTGAGTGCTTTTGCAAAACAGTTAGGTATAAAAGTCGGAAAGCTAAAAATAAACTTCTAAATATACTAAAGAGCCCCTAAAGGAAGTAGTTTTGAGAAAGCTGTATTACCAAGCAGCTAGAAATATACAAAAGTTACAGTTAAACTGAAGAAAAGTTGATTTACGCGAAAATCAATTATCTCTGGAATACAAAGTTGGTTTCAAAATGCTAAAGATATTATGAGTAAACGTTTTTCTTACAAAAACTGCAAAAACTGTATAAGTAAACGATCGAGACAGCGTCTGCAACGAAATTTTACAATATAGGTTTATGTTTTTTCGAAAAATTCTTACAAAACCTGCATAAGCTCAAAATGTTTAATAAGAAGCACTCATTAGAAATATTTTTAATACCTTTCTATTACGAACAAAAAGTTTTCCAATTTTGAGCCACCAGAACGTGTTTTATAGAAGTGCGGTGCTACATTTTTGACTAAATTTATTATCAACTTTACACAAGGGGCTATTATGCTTACAAATATTTGCCTAAATGTAGACAACACAGTTTTTTGGGTGCATGTTATTACCACTTTGAGCTTCGAGGTCTTCCATATTCAGCTTTAAAAAAGTCCTCACTTATAGTTTAGACTAAATTTATTGTCAAATTTGTCCAAACTGTCACTATTCTTTCAAATATTCGCCTAAATGTAAACAACACAGTTTTTTGAAAGCATTTTATTTCCATTTTGAACAACGAGATCTTCTTTATGCAGCTTTACAGTAGTTTTAGTTATATTTTTGACTACATTTTTTGTGCAAGTCCATTACGCAATTGGAAATGTCTTCAAATGTGCTAAAATAAAAGTATTAGATATATTGTATGTGTATTATACTCTCGAATATTATTAAATGTAGGTAAAAATGATTTTTGAAAGCATTTTGAGTTATAATTTCTAATTTTTAAACTAGTTTTCTAGTTTGGTTGGCTTTTCGAGATAGCAATGACAATATTTGTCTAATTTTAAACAACTGGGATACCACCATATGTCAATCTTTACGTTTACCTAATATTAAGCAATATTTTGCAGAAATCTTTTATATTGCCAAAAATGCATGAAAAACTAAACTTAAATTTATGTTTTTTAAACTTTCGCCCAAATGTAGGCAATGTAATTTTTAGAAATTCAAATATTTGACAAAAAATCTGTTCTAAAGTCAGGTATTACAATTTTGATTTTTCAATAATCACTTAGAAATCACAGCCAACACTATTCGTCTAATTGTAGGCTACAATATAACCAAAGATTACTATTATATTATAGACAACAAATCTGTTTCAAAGTCAACTATTTAGGTTTTTCAATATTGGCTGAAATGTAAATAACACCACTTTTTCAAACCAAATATTATATTGCTGAATTTTATATATTCGCCTAAATAAAGGCTATATCATTTTTCAAGAGTCAGATATTACAATTTTGAATTTTAAATAAAATAATAAACCTAAATGTCGGCAACACGTTTTTTGATTTCCAAACATTATAATTTTGAGTTTGAAATATTCGCCTAAATGTATGCAACTAGCTATATAAATATATTATATTACTAGCTGACCCCGCAGCCGTTTTCTTGCGTGAAATTCTGTGTTTTGAAATGAAAAGAAAGTTAAATTTATCATTTCTTTTTTTTTTCAATGTAACGCAGCTTGATAAACAACATTTTTTGGTTTCTGTTCCGGTGCGTAAATGTACAAAGAAGACAGTTTTCCAAATTGTGAGCACGCCACGTATCTTTGGCCGTGTGAAAAACAAAGCATTTCCAAATTTATGCCATACACCTCTATCGACTATCCTTGTATCCTGTTGATTGTAATCACAAATGCAATTTTCCCTAGAAACTGAATATGTGTGAACTGAAATGGCAAAACGTTGGAATTCAAAGAAATTTGCTGAATCAAGCGTTCTGCCCTTTGCATTCGATGGCTGCATCACAATTAGTCGGATTCCATTACACAGTTTCGGCGCTTGCAGATTGCGAAACATAATGATGACAGATCCAACTTTGAGACGCAAATAATGCGGTGGCATACCAAGCCTCTCCAAATAATTTAGAAATTTCACTGGATAATTCACGGCGTCGCCTTCATTGTCAAGACGATCGATCGATTTGTCTGAGCGCAAGTCTCCCGGAATTTGACTTTGAATCCTCCAGTTTAAGTCAACAACATTGGCATTTTTGGTAGCTAGCATTGCGCATGCACTTAAGGAATCGTAGTTACGATAATTTGACCAGTGTCCGAACATTCGTGATGAGTTCATCTTTAGTGAATTGATAACCGGCGAATGGAATTGATATCGAGCCACCGGAAGTATCAACCGGAATTAACCCATTTCCAATTTTTTGTACTGTATTCCCTGGGTTGAAGGCCAAAGAGCGTATGGCCATTCTCCAAATTAACTGCGAGACGCACAACATTCCGAAAATCATGAATTGCAAAAGTAAATATCCTACAAAGCGCTTTAGTGCAGTTCACGTATCGACCGTATCGTTCAAGACCAATAACCGCCATGTGGCTTCCTTTGGTGACGTACTTACAAACGTATTTTATCGATTACACCAAACTGCAATACTCAACATTGATATAACTTTTGAATGTGAATTAGACAATAATGGTGAATATTGTATGATCCACGTGTTGTCAACTTCGATATTCACTCTTCTAAATTGAATGCTGAATGTTCTGCCATTGTCGTCCGGTGAACGATGCCGATAGAGTGGATATCCATCATTTCTAGTTTGTGTTTCCGAAAAAAAGCACGTGGATACTGTTTTGTGCTTTTATTGTCCGACATACAAAACGAAGTGGAATTGTGGTGTCCGCAAGGTCCATGAACCATATTGGTCACTTCGTATAATAATGGATCTCTCTCTGTATCAGGAATTTCCGCAGAAATGATTTCATCAATTTGATCTGGTGTTACCACCATCCACATCTAGCATCTAACAGCACCATATATACGTTGCTTCAAGATTTAGTCCACCGAAGCTGTTGCTTGAAAAGTCGTGCTGTGACATCGTGACGATCGCTTGCTGATTGACCGCGATCTATAATACTGCACGTACTATGTCACCGCATCCTGGGAATACTCGTTCATGAGCCTTGGTGTGACGCCGACCGATATTAGCGCGACCACTTCGTGGCATCGTAACAAATTTCAATCTGAAATTGATCACTTTGTGTGTGACATACATAACGCTTTCACTGAATAATTTTCAAAAATTTTTGAAGCAAACGACAAATTTGAACGATTCAAATAATTGAAAAACAAAACAAAAAAATTAAAAAAAAAATTTTGTCTGGAAAAAAATAACTTTTTGGAACTGTCAAATTTTCCGACTTTTCCTCACGAAAAGCATACAGTTTTTTTATTTCCAAACCTTCCCCAATCCACACAGAATATTCTCTGAAAATTTCACCAAGATTGGTTCAGTCGTTCCCTTAGCGCTACTAACAAACAAACATTCATTCGTTTGTATGGAAAAAAGAAAAGGGCTGTTTTTAGGGGTTCCCGGCAAATATTCGAACTTTTCTTGCCGTAAAAACCATCCTTGAGACTCACCGAACATTTTAAAAAACGAATTGGCGAAATTGGTCCAGGCGTTTTTGAGTTATGCGCTTACCAACACATTTTGCGATTCATTTTTATATATAAGATGAATTTCCCAGTTCTATGTTCTATATAAAATTAGCTTAACTTCTCAGTATCCCAACATTCTTCTGCTACATCTAACTTCCTTACACAGGCTTACATCAACTGCGTCTCGAATTTTTATACCCTGAACAGGGTATATTAAGTTTGTCACGAAGTTTGTAACACCCAGAAGGAATCGTCGGAGACCCTATAAAGTATATATATAAATGATCAGTATGTTGAGCTGAGTCGATTTAGCCATGTCCGTCTGTCTGTCCGTCTGTCCGTCTGTCTCTATATATACGAACTAGTCCCTCAGTTTTTAAGATATCGTTTTGAAATTTTGCAAACGTCATTTTCTCTTCAAGAAGCTGCACATTTCTCGGAACGGCCGAAATCGGACCACGATAACATATAGCTGCCATACAAACTGAACGATCGGAATCAAGTTCTTGTATGGACAACTTTCACATTTGACAAGATATATTCACGAAATTTGGTATATATTATTTTCTAAGACAACAATGTAATCTCCGAAGAATTTGTTCAGATCGGTCGACTATAGCATATAGCTGCCATACAAACTGAACGATCTGAATCAAGTTCTTGTGTGGACAACTTTCACATTTGACAAGATATATTCACGAAATTTGGTATATATTATTTTCTAAGGCAACAATGTAATCTCCGAAGAAATTGTTCAGATCGGCCGACTATAGCATATAGCTGCCATACAAACTGAACGATCGGAATCAAGTTCTTGTATGGACAACTTTCACATTTGACAAGATATATTCACGAAATTTGGTATGTATTATTTTCTAAGGCAACAATGTAATCTCCGAAGAAATTGTTCAGATCGGTTAACTATAGCATATAGCTTCCATACAAACTGAACAAATAGTTACTAACAGAAATGCACCTGTGAAGGGTATTTAGCTTCGGTGCAACCGAAGTTAACGTTTTTTCTTGTTTTTGCTGCGTTTTCATATACTCGTATCCTTTCTCACATTACTCTAGCCTTTAGACTTAAGCGCTCAAGTCATACCACTTAAGTCCACACAGTGTGTACAAATATGACGAGCACGACGGCTAACAAAAGCAGCAAGCAAGCAAGAAAGAAAACCACTTAAGCTTTCAAACTCCCGCCATTCAAGTCACCCATTTCATTGTCTCTACAATCTGTGCGCATTCATGTCCTTCCATTGGCAACTAATTTTCTAACGTAACCCATCCATATCTAGCAGCGCCACTCATTTTCAGCCCTTCTCCCCGCCTACTCCTTCCCTCGCACTCACACACTTAATCCTTTGATTTGCTCAACTCATTTATATAACTGCAATTTTTTCACATTTCTTCTACGATTGATTGCGGTATACATATGTGTGTATATAAATATATATATTTTTCGCAACTTTCAAGTGCTTTTCGCCCACACTGCCACTTACTTATCGAGTTTTCCAACATTTTTCTTTATTTGCAGGACGGCCGCAACCGAGAGTCACCTGGTGGAATGGCAACAAAGAGATCGACCAATCCTCGCATTCATTGTCAGATCGGCGTGTCGGCAATATACTGACGCTGGGCAAACTGACACGTGAGAATCTACACATGCAGCTTACCTGTCAAGCGGCCAACAACAATTTGACGACGCCAATTACCAGCACCGTTACCCTTGACTTGAATCGTAAGTGTTGATATGAGTGCTACGTACGTATATTTGTAGAGTTAGAAACAAAAAAACACGCAAACACATTTTTACACGTGCAGGGTTGCATTTCACTGCAATAGGGTGGTAGCTAAAAATCTGGATTTATGATTTTTAACATTATTATATCTAAGATTGATGATAACTGAAACAATTATATCGAATTCAAATGTTTAATGATGTTTAAGGCTTGTACTGTACGGGTCGCAGTTCACATTTACAGTAATTTTCACTTATTTGATATGATTTGCTACGCGCTCATTGCAACACAAATTTTATGATTGCTTTAAAATAAGAAAAATCTTTTTCAATTTAAAAAATATATATATAGTTTGCTTTTTACTAAATCCATTTTTTCAATAAGAAATATATATAATAATTTTTCTACAAAAAACTAATTTCTTACAATAAATTGGTTTTTTTTTCATTCTAAACAAACCTTGTTCAATTTAACAAAAATATTTTTCAACTTAAAAAAATCGTTTACAATAAAAAGAATGTCTTTCAAATTATCAACCACCCTAGTGAAAAACATTTTTTGAATAAAATAACAAATAATTTTTTTATTGAAAAAAAAATTTTTTTTTTCAATTTAAAAAATCTTGTCCAATTAAAAAAAATATTTTTTCATTAAAACAAATTTTTTTCAACTTAGTCATAACCATTTCCAATAAAAAATAATGTTTTTTTTTCAATTTAGAAAATATATGTATAGGCTTGCTTTTTACTAAATCCATTTTTTTAATAAGAAATATATTAAATTTTCTACAAAAACTAATTTTTTACAATAAATTTGTTTTTTTTTCATTCTAAAAAATTTTCTTCATTTAAAAAAAAAATCTTTTTAATTAAAAAAATCGTTAAATTTATCTACCACCCAAGTGAAAAAATTACAAAAAAAAAAATATTTCAATAAAAAAGATATTTCTCAATTTAAAAGAAAAAAATATTTTTCAATTAAGAAAAATCTTTTTTAATTAAAATTTTTTTTCGACTTAATTACCACCCTAGTGATTCCACCATTTCTAGACAAACAGCTAGCGGCAGTATGCACAAGCAAAAAGAATTGCCGGTGTCACTCGCCAACATTGAAGATAGACAGTTAAGCCTTCACATGTCACTTATACATGCATACATGTGTGTGTGCAAGTGTTTGCGTATACTGCGAATTCATTAGAACACCTTAGGACTTTGCGAAGTAGCAATGACAGAAATATGTGAAGGAAGCGTGTGTGCGTTGCGGAAAAGTATGAGAAATGTCTAGTGACCATGATTTATTTGATTTGCACCCTCAACCAGCAATCGTCTAAGCACGTACACTTCACTTGCCGGCGTTCGTGCCAATTTCTGCAGTGTAAAGCATACCATGTATGCTTGATGTGTGAATATATGCATATATAAACGTGTGTGTGTGTGCGTGACGTGCAGGTGCGTCAGCACATATTCAGTTACGAAATGTGGCAGCCAACTTGTGTGGAAATTAAACGCGTTTTTTGTGTAAAGAATTTTTTACTCCTCCTTGCCATTTCTGCTCTTGATTTCAAGTCACTGGAATTCTTAGTTCGCATATTTGTGTTGTACTGAAATTACGTAATAAGTATGAATTATTATTATGCTGTCGTCATTGACTGTAAATTTAAAAATAATTTATTGTAAAAATTGTAGTCGGCTTACTGGCGGCAAGGCGTGTAATTATAGTTACAGAACGCTGGAGTTGAAAAAAAAATAAGAAATAAAAACCATTATGCAAGTTTATAATCCATTAATTTTGCATATAAGAAGTTGAAGAAAGTTCATAAGTTAATCATATGTGCGATATGTATCTGAGTGAATACCAATAGAGCTCAAGGATTGGCCTACAGTGACAGACATAACCTCAAAAACCTATTTCAATTACGATTAGCGCCATTAGCCTTCAACAGAATAGAACCAAATATTATCTTTTCAAACTTCTATTTACTAAAATGGTCATTAAACTAATTAAATGTTTGAAAAAATATTTACAAAATACAAGTGTTAAACTTCAAGTGGATCGCAGATTGAAAGCTTTCTCCTTATAAGCACGGTATATGTATGTTAAAAATGTATTTAAACTTTCCTGAAGCCTCTTCTAATACATTAAAAACAAATCATGTGTACTTCAACATCTCTTTTTCATCAGCTTCTTTTTAGTTATTCCATTCTGAAGTGTCATGGTATATCCTTTTTCACAGGATAAATTAATCCATTAACCGGCCTTTGCCCGATTAAAGCGCTAATTTAGATCGATTTACCAATAAAACCCTGGAATACAATTCTTGGGTTTGCTGTCCATACACTAATTCTGAGTGTGTTTAACTCTGCGGGTTGTTGTCCAGGCTGCAAATTTGGTTGTGTGTATTGATAAAATATCAATCAGCTGATGATATTTAATAATTAGAACAGATAAAAAATGAAGAAGAGATGCGAGTATATCATCTGATCGTTAATCGAGCAGGCGGCTATGCGATAGACAAAATTGTTTCTGAGTTATTACCTTAATGTACTAAATTAATTTGGCTGTGCGAAAAACCTATTATTCTGAAGCTATGAACTCTAGTGCTAGTCTAGTCAGAAGAATAGCTCACTTTGAATCACTGTAAGCTTTTCTGCTAGACCGCAGAACTGATCTGAATAGTAATCAGATATATATCTACCTCCATTAGCTAAGACTTCGAGCTCAGAAAATACCAGTTTTTCGAAGAATTGTAAAAATTGCTGCTCTCTTATGACGAACCGTAAGTAAGAACCATACCTTTAGCACGAATAATCCGACAATTTTGATTTTTTTGCCTCACCAATTGCAAATAAATACTAATATCAGAAGAAACTCATGCAACTTGTTAAAACTTCCTTGCATTAAAGATTCGGGACGCTAGGTTTGTTGACGGTAATCCAGACTTCGGATTTTGCTTACAGAGCATGGCCCTCTGAATGCATTTTTGCATCAGAGACACCTTTCTGTTAGATCGGGGTGCTTGTGCAGAGCGCCGGTTGACGATTAGGTGCATGGTATTACAGAATGCACAATGTACTCGGACATTAGGAATCTAGGTGGTAAGAGCATTATATGAACTGATTAACGTTGAGATATTAGCAGTATAACCTCCACTAGTCGGAATGCTGAACAGTGCGTGAATCACTTAGGCGGCGAAGGCGTTTAACTGGGTATTAGGGTAAGGTTTTTGTGTGCATGGTGTCTGGGTGAAATTTGCGTATGGGATACAATACCTAGTCACCAGTCCAGAGCAATGTGGAAGCTCAACTAGTAGTAATTCGCGGCTGCAAGGTCTGACCGGAGACTTAATTCTGGTACCTCGAGGAGCAGGAGTCCTCGGAGTTCCCTCCAACCAACTCATGCTTGACCTTTCGTGGAGTATCTTATTGGTTATGGTTAAACCTCGAATGTGGTAAAAATTGACCCTTTGTCAGTTGAATGTGGAGTTGCATCGCAACTGGGTGCCCGACCCAAAGTACTGCAGAAATTTTAGGTGGGCCTCGAGCCCTACGAAGGTGGTTCATGGGTCCATTGCCACTTGGTACTCGAAAATGGCTAGCAATTTTCTGCGGCGCCATATTCCAGGTCATATTATTATTTGACATCCGTTCCCAGTGCTTACTACTGACTTCTACAACAGACTTTAGGTCCTTACTTGCTCTTCTCTCGCTCTCTTTTAGACGTTGAAGTTTTGCTTAACCTCTTGGATATGTTTTTCGTTTCGAAACATACATACATATTCGTCATACAACTGATTTCGAGGCAGTCAGTTCGTAATAAAAGAACAAGATGGATTAGATTGCATGCCAAAAATACTTAAGAGGGAAAAGTAAAGGATAATATGGAGTCTAAAGAAGGTGACAACTGAACATATACTTAAGTATAGGAAGGGATCTCAGTCAGACAAAGCAAGAGCGCAAGGCACCTCCATTGCATAACTCTCGCAAAATTATGGTTCGACCTCACACTGAGTAAGCAATCAACTCAACACACACAAGCCTAGCTTATCAGTGAGCTGAAGTTTCAGAGTTGAGGCTTGCCGGAAATAGAAGATATTTTATCAAAAATACAAATGAGTTAGTTACAAATACATATGTCTTTTTCAACAACATATTTCCTACACAAGTTTCCCATCATACTTGTGCCACTCAAAAACATAGAATTCTAAAAACTTTTTTACACTTTATTAATTAGAGTATTGTATACATACTATATGGAGCGATAACCAGAACTCAGAAAAACAATGTGAATTTTTCGCTTTTTGAATGCATCTATTATTTTGCTGAAACCATATGTGTTTATTTATGCGAAATCCACTGACAGCATACAATTCAAGCCGCAAATGTGGTTACAGAGCAAAATAATATTATCAGCTGGACTCGAACAGCAGCAGCAACTCAATTAACTGTCACATTTTAATTGCCACAGAGGCGTGCGGAAAACAAAAACAATAATAAAACATGCAGCAAGTATTTGTTAAATCGCAGTCAATTTAATGATGACCGAAAACAGACAATGTAAATACAGTGGCGTGTAAACATATAGCAGTTTGGCTATGTTGGTGAAACGATTTTCGGAGATTTATTAATATTTTAAGGAGTTTTATGTTTGTATGTTGTACGAGTATGTTATATGAAAGTGTTGTTCAAAGGCGTGAACTAGCCGAATATGAATTTTAGTTATGGGTACTCGAAGAAAAGACTCGGTAGAAAACTTTCAAAGATTTTAATAGATTAGATTAAATTCAAATTCTCTGAATACGATACTATGTTCAAAATGCTTAATAAAGATCATATAATGCTTATGTGTTTATAAATGGTCGCACTGTCTATATATACATACGTGAACTTGTCCATCAGTTTTTGAGATATTGATCTGAAATTGTCCACACGTCTTTTTATTCCAAAGGAGTTGCTTATATGTCGGAACCGCCGTTATCGGATCACTATAGCAAATAGCTGCCATACAAACCCAACGATAGGAATGAAGTTCTTGTATGGAAAACTTTTTCATTTGATGAGATATCTTCACGAAATTCGACACAGGTTATTTTCTAAGACAGTGCTATGATCGCTGAAGAATTTGCTTACATCGGACTACTGTAGCATATAGCTGCCATATAAATTGAACGATAGGACTCAAGTTCTTGTATGGAAAACTTTTTCATTTGATGAGATATCTTCAGGAAATTTGGCACAGATCATTCTGCAAGAGAACGGTTCATGTTTAGAAAAAATTATTTTGTTCGAGTCACTACAGCATATATCTGCCATACAAACCAACTGATCAAAAGTAAGAAAAAGGCCTTTTTATACCCTTTTAATGCATAGAATTGCGTCTGTGTAGGATATTCTAGCTAGGAAATTACCGAATTTAATATTTTTTCTTGTTTTATTCCACTGGATTTTTAAATTAAAAGAACGTAACTATTTTGATAGAGATTAATTGCCTCTTTAAAACTTTGATAAAATTATCTGCAGTAGTGCTTATCATATGAAATATAAGATATACGAATATATATATAAGGTATAAGCTTATACATAACTACCACCGTTAAAAGCCCTATCGACAATTTGTTGAGTCCATCACTTCAGTCTGGCGACACGACAAATAACACTCTTGCTGACACTCTGCTCGGCATTGTGCACAAATACCAACAACAGATGTACAATTCGCATATAAAAATGTATGTTTGCGTATGAAAATAACAGTACATTTGCGAGTACTTCAAAGCACTCGACATGCACGAAGTTGTCAATGCGCGCACACACACACAATCAAAGTGCCAGCCACAAAATCATTGTGTGGCAAGGCCGCTGAGTGGTTTGGGTTATCGATATGCGGTGTAAATGTGGCGACTGGACATATGTATGTCGGTGTGTGTATTCACAAATGTATACGCGTATAAATATACTTCAAGTCTTCACTTGATTTTTATGTTGGTCATATTTATGGAAGGGGTTTTATTTATTTTATTTTTTTTTCTTCTTCAATTGGAATATACTTCATTTCCATGAGTTGTAAATACATACATATACATAGATGTAAATATGTATAAAAAGAGCTACAACAACCACGTTCAATATTTGCACCTCATAAAAACAAACTGACAAGCTACCTAAATCGCACTCCTACATCATCGCCATTCTACCAAACTCCATTACATCCAATTAAACCAAGGCCCGCCCAGAGTAAAAGTGAAATGCAAATGCAAAGCGCGCGTAAATTAAAAAAAATCGCATTGCAATAATGCAATTAAGGTTAATTGCACGTGCCGAATTAAGTGCGGCGGCAACAACAACAACAATAACAAACACTAAAATTTGCGCTTGTAAAGAGGCAAGTGCACTTGAGGCGAAAACAAACAGCTCGCACAATTGTCACATCATTATCGCAATGCGGTTCTTTTCCATTATTTTTTATATATATTTTTTTTGTTGCATTGTTTTTATTTTTGTTGTTTTTCCATAAATAAGCGTTGTTTGCAATATTGCTGTCATTTAAATTGCGTGTTGCACGCTCTTCAAGTTGTTGTTGCAAGCACAAATATTTCGAACGTGCACTTAAACTGACAGCCGGTCAGCTGTGTACTAGGAAATGCTGAAATATGTGATGATATATATACATCTATATATTTTTATACATATTTGCACAACAACTACAACCCATAGGCTGTCAGCAAAAAAGCTGAGTAAAAATAATGATGACTGCTAACGAAGTCCGCAGGCTTATGATAGACAATGCCAGACGCTTCGATGGCAGTAATTTTGCGCCATTATGGCGGACTTCATAGCAGCAATCGGCACTTCCTTCATTTTGCGAGTGTTGTTTGCTCAACTGTACAGTACAGTGTTTAGGTTTGTGTAGTAGGAGTAGTAAATTCTATGAAAAAATATGTATATATGTATTAAATATTATTATCAGAAAAGTTGATCGAAATTTAACCAAAATATATCGAAATTTAACATAAATTTATAGAAAGTATATCGAAAAATATAGATTAATTATCGACTGTAACGAAAAATTATCGAATATTTATCGGAAATGTATCGAATTTTTTTTAATAATTCAAGCAATATTGAGTATTGACCATTTATAGAGAAATATTGATTCATTGAAAGCTTTATCGAAAAATTATGGATTATTTCTCGAAATACTTTGAAAAAATACCGACTGTTAATGCGAAATATATCAAAAATAGCGATAAGTATGTCCAAACATATTGCTTAATTTACTAGATATATCCAAAAGTTCTCCATTACTTATTAAAATAACTATCGGTTATATAGAAAAATTATCAGATTATTTATGAAAAATTTATCGAAAATATCTACGATTTATCAGAAGTATATCGAAAACTATTGACCAATTATCCGCTATATATAATCCAAAGTTATTAGCAATGTAAATCGAAAATTTCTTCATTTTTTATTAACTAATTAAAAGCTACATTAAAAAATTCTCGATTATTTATGAGAAATGTATCGAAAATTTCGACAATTTATCAGAAATATGTCGAAAAATATTGGCTAGCTATCCCCTATAGCCAAAAACTATCGATTAGTTTTTTGAAATATATCAAAGATAATAGACAACTTAACGGAAATATGTCTGAGAATTATTGAGACGATAGCTATAACACCATAACAATTTTTTATTTCGAAGCGTCAGCGAAGGGAAAATGTATTGCACATTTCTGAAGATTTATCGAAAAATTTGACTGCTTGTAAAAACATATTTAAACAAACGCCAGAAACGGATTTATGCGTGCGGAAAGTTACTTGCTACTGATAGTTAGCGAGTATTTACCGATGATTTATCGAAAATATATTCCACATTTATTGAGAATGTATCGACATTCTTTTTTACTATTTATGCTTGCGGAAAATTACTTGATTCTTATAGCTCAACGAATATTTATCGAAAGTAAACACACATTTATCGGAAATTTATCGATATTTTTATATTTATGCTTGCGGGAATTAACTTGTTTCTTATAATTCAATGAGAATTTATCTATAATTTATCGAAAATATATCGCACATTTATCGGGAACTTATCGAAATTATTTTTTTCTTTTTACCATATTTCTGCTATTGTGGTTAGTTAGTGGAAGTAACGTTGAAATTATTTGCCTTTCAAACTTTAATATCTTTAATGGCTTTTTTCTGGTAAGTTTTTAAATGCTGCAACATATTTTTAGCTTTATATGACTACAGTGCGTTTCGGCAACAGAGTTAAACGAAAAAATAAACCATTAAAAATAAAAAAATACAAAATAAAAATTTAAAATGGACAATAAACCCTCCCTCGTAGCAACAATGACAGAAAAAAATCGCAGCATTTTAAAAAAGTCGACCACGAATTGTGTATATATATGTATATACTATATTTATCGCGTGACTACAAACTGGCACCTCGCCTGTTTCACTCTTGAAGTGGCGCGTTTGATTTTATTGTAGCGTGAAATTATTTTGTTGCGACGCGTTGGCGCGTAATTCTTTTTTATTGGCGTAATTATTTGTGATTGCACAGCAGCAGGGTTCACATCCACTAGCTGTGGGGTACAACCAAGCACTAGGCTGCCTCGTCACTTCCGCTTTTCGGCTTTGCCGGCTACTCCGCCAGTTCTTTGTTTTGCCATTACACTCACTTTCAACTCGCACACTCAAACGTTTACACTCACATATTTATATACTTTCCGAGAAATGTTGATTTTTTCCGCCTGTATAGCATTTGCCACTCATTTGGAATTTATTTTCTTTTCATTGCTCAAAAACACCGCCATTGCTGACATAGTGCGCCCCTTGATTGTGAAATTGGATGGCGAAAATCGGCCACTTTCCGCCGATCACTCGTATCAGCTGCATTGCAATGTTATCGGCTCGCGACCGGCGCCGACGATTACCTGGTGGAAGGGCAGCACGCCTATGAAGAATACACATGAAGTGGTGAGTAGTGAACTCATTTTAGTTTATTATAATATTTAATATTTGAATATCATATTAATTATACAAGTATACTATATGCCTAGAATATACACATTATTTATAGAATTCACATTCACGTATTTTTCATAAGCTAATGTCTATTTAAATAATAAAATTTTTCTAGAGCTTATATTCGAATTTTTGAAATAAAAACCTTAGGATTATCAGCCATCTCAGTTTAGTAAGTAAAATTTTATTTGGAGTTCTCTAGATTCTGCAAAACTAAGTAAACGATGATCCATTTCGAGGTTCCCTAGGTTTTTTGACTTTAGAATTTACATATGCCCATAGGAAAAGGTCTAAGGGTGTGATACCACTCGATCTTGGCGACCAATCGACCAGCTTTCAATAAATTCATTGATTCATGGAAAGTCTAATGTTGCCCATATCAAATAGTTGCCATTTCACCTCACCTCAGCATCATTGTTGAAGAAATATGGTCCGAGGATTCCACTGGCCCATAAACGACACCAAACCGTTATTTTTTTTCTGGATAAAATGGCAGCTCTTGAACCCGTTCAGGTTGCTCTTTGTCCCAAATACGACAATTTTGTTATTTATATACACAAGTATACGTATATATTATTAGTAGGCCACTACGAAACAAAGTTTGAGCACTGGCAAGTAAGTCGTACAGAAAGCAAGTGAGAGGCTTTGTCCCGAAGAGAAACAGAAAGAAGTTTCTAAGTTATTCAACTGATGTATTTAGTGTAAAGATAGCAGGTACTGAACCAAGCTAACACTCTTTGAATCGTGGGAGTGTGTCTTGGGTATTACATTTTAAGAATTCCTTACAAAGAAAGCCACTTATCTAGAATGAGTGTACATATGAAAGTATATTTTATAAAAACAAACTTACATGTATTCACTGGGACACATTTTTTACCGAATTTTGTGAATAAGTGTCAATTGGCCAACGATATCATAAGAGTTTGTCACGACAGGTATTTCTACAGATAAATTAGCTGCGATTAAGCAATGAGAAACCTACAATCGCGAAATAACCCTAGGATGGGATAGTTGTAGTGAAATTCTCTTGGTTATCCATCGGGAATTACAAAAGATATGTTTAAGGTTGCTCTATAAGCAAAACTTCATTGTCAAGTTATGCCAAAATATCTCCAAGTTTATTCACTTGTCTTGCTTATTTACTTGAAATAAAAGCTATCTACTTCTAAAGCTGCATCCATTTTCCAGAAATATTATTTTCAAAAGCCTCCGATGCTAGCGCTGCGTTATTCATAGTTTATGTAATAATTTTATTGTTATGTAATTTTTTATAAAATAAAAATAAAAAAAAAAAAAAAATTATTTTCAACGACAAATTCGATTAAATGCAAGGCTATTCAAATACTAAGTGCGCTAACTCACTAATTAAAAGCAGCAAAACTGGCGTATTCGGCAAATAGATGGCTTCTAGTGAGAATATATGATGATTTTTGCATATAAACAGCCCTCAAACCCCACAAAAGTAATTTCACTCCTACTGCCAGAATTTTATAATACCAAAATATTCACAGTTATTTTCCACATGAATAAAAATCAAACGCAACCGCACATTTGACACTTCCTACAGAATACTTCCACGAAAGAATATGCGATTACTAATACAAATGCAGATGAGACACACTTCAAGCTAAGTATGGCATATTGGGCGGGAGTAAAGTGCTATAAATTTGAATTCTCCAGACGGCAAGAAAGCGCGCAGAAAAATAGGAGAACTCAAATCGGAGGATTCCAATCGAAATGTGTCATATTCGCTTCGCAGCAAACATATCAGCTACATTTCGGCGCTATTGCCACTACAACAACTACAAATAAATTTGGGTTTCGTGTGTGTAACGCTTAGAGTGTTGCCAGCATTTGCATATTTTAATATGTTTTTCCAATTTTTGAGTAGACTACTGGAGGAAGGTGAGGAGCTGGCTGAAGGGAAATGTGAGAGAGAACACGCTTTTGCATTGCTATTACATTTTTTTTTAATTTTTGTCGACTTCTCACTGTCTGTTGGTTAACTTACTATGGTTGCCTCGAGACTCCTGCCGCATGCGTCTAGTAATTGCCAGCGTCGCGCTGCGAAAGTTTCTGTTGCTTTTGTCAACAAAATTTGCGTTGCATGTTTGAGTTGTCATTTTAGGTGAAATTTCGCTGCATTGACAGAGTTTTTACCCGCGTACTACACTGACAGGAATATTCAGCTAGTAGTAGAGTTATATGATGAAACATTAGGGTGGTTATGACTGTTTTAGGCATGAATTCACTAGAAAGGAAGGAGCTTTTGGCTGAAGAATTGTTTTGAGAACCACGAGTTATTTTCAAAGTTGTTGAGAATTCCATTTACTAATTAAAAAATTTGGTAACAGGGTGACAAAAGCCACCCTAGTAAGAAAACGAAATACAAACACGACTACTGTACCTATGTCATAACTTATAATATTTTATTCTACGCTTAAATTGATTACATTTTTTTGATTTAAATTTTTTTAAAAATATGAAAAATATTTTAGTATTTGGACCACTTTAATGTAAATAATATAGGTAAAAAAATTCTGCTTATTAATAAAAACAATCACGCAATTAATTTTTAGTTAAAATAACAATATAAAAATTATTTTTTTCGTGCCACCCTAATGTACACAAAAAGTAGGAGAAAACTTCGATTTTCTGATATAAAATTTTCCATGAGCTGTTTGGTCTTACTTCAAATAAAAATATGAAAATTGAAAAGATTTCGAATTTAAGGATTACCCTAATGCAAATATTAAATACAAATTTTGATACTACTCTGTGAATAACAGCGCTAAAAATATTGAATTATCAAAAATTAGAAATAAATTAAATTAAGTGTCACCCTAGTACCTGACATTTTTTTTAAGTTCTATTTTGTACTTCAAAATAAAAAAATAAATTTTTTGGCAAAAATGTAATTAAAAAATTATGAAAAATTAAATTTAAGTTCAAAAATAAGGACCCACTTAGTGTATACATATAATAGAGATAAAAAAAATCTTCTGAGTTCTGATAAAAAAATTTTATGAGCATTTTAGTCTTTCTTTAAACAAAAAAATTAAAAATTAAAGAAATTTCGTATTTAAGGACTACCCTAATGCAAATATTATATGAACATTTTGTTACCAATGTGGCCCCTGGTGGTCCAGCAAACTTACATCCCTCAGACTAAGGGTGCGTAGGCTATTCAACAAAGCCAAGCGCACTGGTAGCTGGGAGGATTATAAACGGCACCTAACAGCCTACAATAAGGAGATTAGGCTTGCCAAGTCTAACAGCTTCAAGAAATTCTGTGACAGCGTCTCCTCGACCCCGGAGGCAGCAAGACTGCACAAGGCGTTGTCGAAGGGTAAGACGGACACAGTTTTCTCCCTTAAAAGACAAGATGGGACCTACACGACAAGCGCGGAGGAGAGGGCAGTAACACTCCTACAAACGCACTTCCCGGAGACGGTTCAAGCTGACCTAACCTCAACACCGGTCACACGTAGGCCGGATCGCTCAGACTGGCTGACTGCAAGGAACCTGTTCACTGCAGACTCAGTCAGGTGGGCACTGGCCTCCTTCTCAAGCTACAAGTCACCGGGAGTGGACGGCGTCTTCCCGGCCCTTCTGCAGCAAGGTATGGACATCCTCCTACCACACCTGCTAGGGCTGATGAGAGACAGCCTGGCGTTGTCGCATATCCCTGAACCATGGAGGATTGCCAAAGTAATCTTCATCCCCAAGATAGGAAGGAGGGACTATTCGCTGGCCAAATCGTTCCGGCCTATAAGTCTGACCTCCTTTATGCTGAAGGGGATGGAAAAAGTAATAGACAATCATATCAGATCGGAGGCGCTGAAGACCGCACCCCTACATGCCGGGCAACACGCGTACAGAGCGGGTAGATCCACAAACTCTGCTCTGTACCAACTCACGTCCGAGCTGCAAGATTCGCTGGATAACGGCGAGGTTGCGATCTGCGCCTTCCTTGATATTGAAGGTGCCTTTGATAATGCGTCTCATACTAGCGTTATCAAGGCACTCGAGAGAAGGAACGTCAACCCCCAGATACGCAGATGGATAGAAGCCCTTCTGCGCACTAGGGTTGCAGAAACAACAGTGGGTAATAGTAAGATTCGTCTGGGCACCACGAGGGGATGCCCACAGGGTGGAGTACTGTCCCCTTTGCTTTGGAGCCTGATAGTAGACGAACTACTAGAATTACTCACAAGCAATGGAATCCGCTGTCAAGGGTATGCGGATGACATTGTCATAATGGCGAGAGGCAAATTTGAGAACACCCTCTGCGACATTGTTCAAAGGGGCTTAAACTTGGCGAAAGGATGGTGCAGCACGGTAGGGCTAAACATCAATCCAGCAAAGACCACCGTGATCCCATTCACTAAGCGGAGATCTCTTCCGGGCCTGAAGTCCCTAACAATTGGAGGTACAGAGGTAGAAATGTCTAAGGAGGTCAAATACCTTGGCCTCAACTTAGACTCAATGCTGAAATGGAATAGGCATCTGGACCTAACGCTGTCCAAAGCAACCAGAGCACTCATGATTTGCAGACGTCTGGCCGGTAGATCATGGGGATGCAAGCCAAGTATCATAAGATGGCTATACACCATGGTTGTAAGGCCCATAGTCACCTACGGAGCGGTTGCCTGGGCCACCAAGGCCGCGCAGCCCTCTGTGATACAGAAACTGTCAAAGCTGCAAAGGCTTGCATGTGTCTGTGCCTCGGGAGCAATGCGCACATGCCCCACGATGGCACTGGAAGTCATCCTGGAGCTTACACCGCTACATCAGGTGATAGAGCTAGCAGCAAAGCACACACTGTTGCAGATCTCAGCAGAAGGCTACGGAAGAGGGAAAATAATGTCCTCCAGACAGATGGACGCTCTAGCGGAAAGCACACCGCTAGCCCTCTTCCCAAGAGACGGCACAATAAGGAAAATAAACCTTAAGAAAAAATTCAACGTAACTCTAGGCAGCAAGAAGGAATGGAACGATTCCACGCTGGAAAGGCTGCTAGAGGACAGTACCATTCAGTGGTACACTGATGGCTCGAAAACACCGGAAGGTATTGGAGCGGGTATTGCGGGACCGCGGACTAAGCTGTCCATACCCATGGGTCGCTTCCCAAGCATCTTCCAGGCTGAAGTTCTTGCCATCAGTCAATGCGCCGAAATCAACCTCAGCCGCAACTATCGCAATCAGCGCATAGCAATTTTCAGCGATAGCCAAGCGGCACTAAAGGCGATCTTATCATATGAGACCAGATCGCGTTTAGTCGAAGAGTGCATAGAAAGGCTTAACCGCCTGTCCTTGTGCAACCGGGTGCACCTAATTTGGGTACCGGGACACAGGGGAGTAGAAGGGAATGAGAAGGCCGACGAACTGGCTCGCAAGGCGGCAGCGTCCAGGATGTTGGGACCAGAGCCGTATATGGCAGTAGGACCCCACACTCTTAAGGAGCTGCTCCGCACGGAGGAGAGAGAGGAAAGAGAGCAGTACTGGCGGCAGGCAGCAGGCATGAGCCACGCCAAGCTGCTCCTAGGCGGGTACAACCTCTCCAGGTTTAAAGAAGTAATTAACCTCCCCCGTGAGAAACTTCGTCTCCTTGTCGCAGTCTACACAGGGCACTGCAAGCTCAGGAAGCACCTGTCCAACTTGGGCATGGGCTCCAATGCAAGCTGCCGGTTCTGCGAGCTGGAACAGGAGACACCAGCACACCTAATCCTAGATTGCACAGCAATCTGTAGGAAGAGGCTCAAGGCCCTGGATTCCATCTATATCAGCGGGGATCACATCACCACCCTAGCACCTGGCAAACTACTGGAACTATTCAGGCTGCTGGGGCTCTGGGAGGTCATGTGATATAGGAGAGGGCACAATAGACCCTAGGTCGCGGTGCAGAACCTCAATTTTTAATCTAATCTAATCTACCAATGTGTGGTAATAATGTTGAACTATCAAAAATGAGAAAAAATTTAAATTTAGTACCACCCTAATACATAAAAAAATTGTATAGCTGTATTTTGTACTTCAAACATCAATTTTCGACAGCAATGCACGAGAAGGTATCGTTTCGAAAATTATCTAATTTATTTAAGTGCCACCCTTATGTTGCAAATATGCAGTTATCGTCAAAACCTTGCAATGCAACACATTCCTTTTACAACCGCCTTGTTTATTTTACTTCGAATTTCCCCAGTTGCCACAAGTGCACTGACATTTATTGACCGCTTGCCACATGGCAATGCATACAAATTTGTTGTAGTCTATGCATTTTATATAACCCTGTTGATGCAAACTTACCATTGCTGACCGTTGCTGCCATTTTAGCCAATTCAACTGCTATATTTTCTTACTGTTAGGTCACATGTGTAACAGATGTGGATTAGGGTAGTTCTTTAGTGAAGAAAGACACTTGTTGCAATAAATATGTTTTTTTTTTAGTTCTAAGCATATTATCTATATAAATATGGAGAGTGTCATATAATATTAGATTCGATTTTCCTTAAGGACCACCTTAATGCCAAATTTTAAATTACTTCAATATGTATAAAGGTTTATATTTTAAGTTTTGTGCTGATACCATGAGAGTCAGCCACATACATTTAAAAATATCGTCCAATAGTTTTCTTAAGGACAACCCTTATGTCAACATTGCAAATCATTGTCTATGTAAAAATTTATTTACTTTTTCATTTTTGGCCTAACTCCCTGAGAATCAGCTATGAAAAAAAGTCCAATTAATTTCTTAAGGACCGCCCTTTTCTGAACATTTCAAATCTTTCTCAATTTACTGAGCTAAAGTTTTATTTGTGAGTTAGTATCGCGAAAGACGTGATGTGCTTGGAAAAAAGTTAAACAATTTAAGGACCACCGTTATGTTTAAATTATAATAGTCTTTCATTTTCAACACCTAAATTTCTATATTGGAAGTAGAGCGGTGAGCCTGCAAAACAATTTTTTAAGGATCACCCTATAATTTATAAACCTACTCAAGCTTACAATGCGTTTTAATAGTTTTGAGCTAAGTGCACAAAAAATAGGATGAGTCGTTAAAAATAGTCAAACAAATTTTAGGACTACCCTAGCAATTCATTTTTTTTCTGAAATATTCACGGTAACATATCTTTTATTTTCCTGCCATTTTTCGTCTCATTCTGAACCAACCATACCAACACAAGCAGTGCTCCCTAACTAAGGTCTCGTTTCGTTTCTCATTTCTTTATGCCTTTTTTGCTTTTTTTCTGTATTTGCAGGCAAATCCTGATGGTAATATGACAACGTCAATATTGACTTTTACGCCAACCATCGATGATCGCGGCAAATTCCTGTCGTGTCGCGCCGAACAGAGCATGATACCGGAATCGGGCATGGAAGACGGTTGGAAATTGGATATTTACCGTAAGTTTATTATTGATTGCCCAGCTGCTAAGCGCCGTCGGCACTTTATTTGTATATATTGTGTGTGTGTGCGTGTATGCAATTGTGTTTGTAAGTTTATATGTTCGTGTGCGTATTTGTGTCCGGCAATGTTGCACTACACTCTGCCGCAATTCACAATTCACAACTGGCAAGCGCAACTCCAATTTGCAACTAAAGCAGAATTTCGCTGTCACAGCAAATCACTGAAGTTTTTATTGCCACGAAATTGTTATGCAATCACATACATACATAAATACATTAGCATAAGCTGCATGAGAAGCAGTTTTCGCTGTTGCAGCTGCAATTGTATGAAGTTGTTGTTTGTTGCTGTTGTTGTAGCTGGGTTTTTATTGCAGTGCTGCAAGGATTTGCCGGAATTTTATGCGCTCAAGAAAAGTGCAGAACGCGAGGCAATATATATTGTTGCATACATATACATGAATATATACATGTACATATATGTATATGTGCATATGTCTATCTGTGTATATGTGCTCTTATACTAACGCATAGTTAATATATCTGCGCTTATTGCGCGTATAAAATAAAAATGCCCGCTGCACCATTGTGGCCGCTCCGAAGTAATGCAAAGTGTAAGCTGAAGTAATTGGCGCTTTATTATGTCGAAAATATGCTATAATTTTAATTTATGAAAGTGCATTGCGAAAGGCATTTAAATTTGATTGCCTTTGGTCGCGGATTCGCAAGTAAGCATAAATCTAGCACGGCTTTTGTAGCTCTCAAGTCTATTTAAGAGGAAAAATTTACATAGAAATGGTATAAAAGTTATTAAATAAAGGTTTAATTGAGATTAAATGGAAGGAAATCCATTATCTTCTCATTGAGGAAGGTTTTATTTAGTATAGTTATACAATTCTTAAAATACAAGTCAGGTCCATTTAGTTTGGTAACTTTCTCATAGAAAGCCTAGTCACTATTTGTAAAAAATTGTTTCAAGAGGAGCTAATCAACGACAAGCTTCTCTTGAGGGAAATTAGCAAACTCATTTACCATAGACTGCAGCAGGTCGTGCTTACTTTGTGTTATGTTCCGACAATAAGTTGATTTTCTAAGAACCTCTCAACTAAGCTGTCGGAGTTCTCGACGAATCACTATTGGTATATGAAGGGCTTGCTGTGGTTTTTTGGCATGCAATTTTCTCAAAACTAACAAAAGTGGCCACTTTTGGGGGACTGTTTCCTTCAGACGTTCCTATCGTTGACGGTACAATTCCCACCAAGAACATATATCCAAACCTTCTTGACCTTCAAAACAGGTTAAATTAGATTACATAAATAAGTAAGGATTGCACCGCGGCATAGTGTGTATTGTGCCTTCTCCTAAGTCAAAACGTCTCAACTGGCACCTGCAAATAAATAAGTTCCATTATAATGCTAGGTATTATTGAGGCGATGTGATCCCTATGCGGAAACATGGATTCCAGAGCCTTAATCCTGTGCCTATATACTGCTGTGCAGTCCATTAAGAGGTTCTTTGGTGTTTCAGACTCTAAGTGATAGAACCAGTAATTTCTACAAAAAGCTGGCCCCCTGTTAAATAAGAGCTTCTTCAGCTTTCAATGGTCAGTGTAGAAGGCGACAAGTAGTTTGACTTTTCCTCTTGGGAGATTGATTACATATTCAAACCTTTTGAGGTTGTAACCACCCATTAGCAACTCAGCATGGGGCATGCCTATGAGTTGTTGCCAATGTCTCTCCCTGCCAACACCTTCTTTTTTGCGGATCTCTTTATGATGTGGAAACCAACCGCAATGAAAGTTTACGACCAGCCAGTTCATACTCGGCTATACGGTTGTGACCTGGCACCCAAATAAGGTGCTGATAGACTATTCAATCGTTTTATATACCCCTGCACCAGTGGTGATTAGATCTCGTATGCAGAAATCGCATTGAGTGCTGTTTGGCTATCGCTTTGTATAGCTATACGTTCATTGCGATAGTTTGAGGTTTAGCTCTACGCACCGACTTATAGCAAAAAGCTCTGCTGACAATATGCTCGGAAAACTACTCATAGGTATGGATAGTTTTGTGCGTGGTCCTGCCATCTCTGCGCCAATCTAAACAGGTTAGTCTAGCATTTGCACCGGCTCAATTTGATTTAAACATTTTCGGTTTACTTAGTAACAAAGAACCCATTTTTTCACCATTAATTAACAGGTTACCTCGGCCATGAACAGTAAAACAATTTTTTGAGCAAAATTCGTTTCTCTTTATTCGAGATAGTTCTCTTCGAGGGTGATACACTGATTACACATAGGGAACCTCCTACTTTTTGATACAATTTTTGCCCACACAATTTGCCCTTTGCTTTTAAATTGGCCTTAGTTTCAGCAATCAGCTCTTCATTCGACGAAAATTTCTTTCCAGCGAGCATTATTTCGAAATCTGAAGACAGGAAATAATCGCAGAGGATCTAATCTGAAAAATAATAATAAACATAATTCATGAATTTTTGCCATCGTTTTCACTGTCTTGTCATACGATGGATTGCCTTGGTGAAGTTACATTTTCTCTTTTTCAAATTCAGTCGTTTTTCGACGATTTCGTTCTTTAAAAGGTCCAATAACGCTATATGAAGTCGCTATTAATGATCTTTCCTTTTTACCACACATTGCAGACGTAGAGCTCGAGTTTCCGCCAGAAATTAGAGTAAGCCTTGCGCAACTTCATTCTGGATATTATAACAACATATATAATATACGTCCTGCGTACAATGAGTCTCCGCATTACACTGACCACCTCTCTGCAAGCCCCACCAACCCTTTTTATCTGACACCACTCTCCCTTTGGACTGATCTCCTATCGAAACAGCAGGTTTCTTGATCCTACCATTGGATAACGTTGACGACAACTTATAAAATCCTTACCATCCCAACGGGAATTAGGTACCCGTAAAAACAACAAGATGAGTTTTCCTTTTTCAAGGTAGTCATCAAGATTATTCCTTGCGCATACCAAATATAAATAGTCCTAAGGCATACAGATCCCATAATCTTGCCAGCCGACTGTCAAAAATACATGACTGGAACCCACGCAACCAGAATTGTACGTTAACGTCTGTTACAGTATCAGGGCCATAAATACAATCCACAATTATAACTTTTATTGAAGGAAAACTGTAAATTTGGAAAATTTCCTTTTCGCCTACATCTTTGATCCGTGATCAAACAATACGAGGTCAAATGATCACCAAACTGTAAGAATGTTTTTTAGTACCAGAATCTTAGCCTTCCAACTTCATTCAAGCATTTATTTAGCAGGAGTCACATATTAAAATAACCACCCACTTGAAAATTTATGAACTTCAACCCAATAAGCAAAAATTATAGATTGAAAATTCTATATCACATCTAACCTTTAAAGCTAAAACATTCTTTCTGGAGAGATTTGAGTACACTTATTTGAAGAGAGCAAACGTTGGCATTTTAAAGGTACATTAGTAGAGCGTTAGACTTATAAAGTTCAGTTAAAGATGGATATCAGAAGAATGGTACTAGAGGTTCTACCTCTTATTCTAGGCAGTGTCATAATACATTTCATTGTTTTTCAACTACTCACAGGCGTCAAAGCTGCAACTGTTATATACATAGCTTCTTCGTTCAGGCATAATATTAAGACTTTTATATGGAAGAGTTGGCGGCAGACAGCTAAAGTATTATTAGTCTGTCCGAAAATGTTTGTAAAAAAGCCTCTTTCATTTGTAAACTCTTGAAAGCAGTGTAAATAATAATTAGGCCTTGATAAAAAATGTATAATCTAAAGATTTCAGGATAGCTGTAATACATATAGCACCAACATCAAGAGCACTTCAGCCAAACAACTGAAAAGGCTCTCTAATTTGGTATATGTAAACTGTGTGAGTTCCGCATTAGAAGCTTATTTCTTTTGTTTAAGCAACGCAAAGCGGTATTACGTAAGTAGCGGGAAAATAAGGCTTAACTCCGTGCGTTAATCACTCGAAAAACTAATCATTCTCACAGTTGCTTTAATGCGTCGCATTTTAATTGATTCTGCATCGTGAGAATTTTAAGCGCTGTTCTTCTTTGGTATTCACTTTCATTCAAGCAAATCCAATATTGTCTGACTGTTGATTTAATATTCCTATTTTGCATAATACACAGCCGTCTGGCACGTTTCCTTTGAAAGCAAACTACAAAGACTTAACACGCCACCTTTCCTTCTCCTTCGCTATAACTCGATGACTCAGCCTCCTGCACCTTTACTTTATTTAATTTGACAGCTTAAACCTTTACCTGACACACGCCATTGTGCAACCAAATGCTTTCTTCGCCCCATAAACAAGTAATATTTGATAGCCTTTGGCTTTTGAGGCTGCCAACGTGGCCGCTGTTGGCCGTTAAGCCCTTGTTGCCGCTCTCGATTTGCGCGTTTGGTAAATAATGAGCAGACACCTGACGGCTGCACACTTTTTTGGCACTCTCTCCTTTGCTTAATATACCATGAACAGGGTATATTAAATTTGCTGCGAAATTCCTAGGAGGTAACGTTGGAGGCATGTATAAATGATTAGAGCAACAAGCTGAATCGATTTAATCATGCCAGTCCATCTGACTGTTTGTCGAACTAGAACCTCAGTTTTTGAGATATTGATCTGAAGTTTTGCACATGTTCTTTTCTATTCAAGAAGCTGATCATTTGTCGGAACCGCCAATATCGGACCACTATAACGTTTAGCTGCCATACAAACTGATCGGTCGGAATCAATCGCTTCCATGGAAAATTTGTCATTTGACAAAATATCTGTATGAAATTTAGCATGGCTCATGGACCTAAAGAAGTAATGCAGCTTACGTAGAAATTATTCAGATCGGATAACAATAGCATATAGCTGCCATACAAATTGAACGATCAGAGTCAAGTGCATACATGGAAAACTTTTTAATTTCATGTGATATCTCCACGTAATTGAGTATGAGTTATTTCCTATAGAAATGATAAAATCTCTAAAGAAATTGTTCATATCGGGCACTTGTAGGATATAGCTTTCGTACAAACTAGACTATTATCCAAGACATCATCACAATCTCCGAAAAATCATACTGATTAAACTTCTATTACATATAGCTGTCATACGAATCAGGCTCGTTTTATACACTTTTATCTAGAAAAGTGCACCTGTAAAGGGTATTATCCCTTTTGTGCAGCCAAAGTTAACGGTTTTACTTATTTTATTATTTTGGTTTTTGAATTTTGCACACTTTTCGTCGCCACTGTGGAGTGTTTGTCGACTATAGTGTTAGTGGTAGTGTGTAGCAGCAGATAAATCGTATTTGAAAGCTGCAGCAGCAGTTGCCGTTACAGTCACAGTTCAAAATTTTTTCTATTATTTCTACGGCCGAAGTTCCAAAATACTTTTGGCGCTTAGTTAGCGTTGATGTTGTTGTTGATTTCGTTGCTTCGTTGTTGTTGTTTTTTCCCTGTTTTGTTATTTCTTTGTTGTTGTTGTTATTTGGTTGTTGTTGTTAGCAATATTTTAGCGCTGCTTGTGTTGGCGAACACAACACAACACACACACAATTCGGGCAGCTTTAATGGCATTTGGCGCACGCGGCTGTTTGCTGTATTGAATTAAATGTTACGTATACGCCACCTGCACCGCCTGTCGAGTGTCTGCCAAATGGCAAGGTGCGTTGCTGCTAACGGCTTTTAGCTGCCAGAAATCGACTGTTTGGGGTTATGCGCCATGCGGGCTATTTGAATTCCACTTATTCGGCAGACAGCACGCATACACACATACACAAAATGGCACAGTAAACAGAGCAGAAGCAGCAGCGTACTCCACAAAAGTGCTAATGAAAGGTGGAAAGGTAACATTATTGTGCTTTCTCTACCTTATTTTGGCACACGAAAGAGTGTGAAGTGCTGTTGGCAACACCGCTTGGCAAACGTGTAGCGTTAATGTTAGGCAAGCTCAGTGGTGAAGTGCCGAATTGAGTGTATTGGTGTGTGTAAGTTGTGTGGCAAGTGCTTGAAGATGTGCAGACTTGTTTCATGGCAGATTGCTGCGACTAACGGCATATATCGGAAGTGCGTACAAAAGTGTTTGCTGCCTCACTTTCAAAGGACTCTGTACAGGAAAGCTAAAGACAAGCAGCAAATTTGTGCTTTTGAGTGTTTCATGCCAAAGATGCTGAAATTGTTGTTGTTAAAAAGCATACAAGCTCACACAGAAGGAGTGTGAAGTAACCTAACAAGTGATACCAAAAAGTTATACATCCACAGAGCTGTATACCTACATACATTTAGGGAGTGAGCGTGGGTTTCAAGCATTTCTAATTGTTTAGAGAAGCAAGGGACAGCAGTGCAGAAAAACAATGAACTTTTCGTGGAATTTTTAATTAACTGCAGCTGTGTACATTTTAAATGTGTTAAACATTAATTATTGCCAAGCAGTAGTAAGTTAGAAATAAATTGTAGTTTTATAGAAAAATTTAAATAAATTGCCAAAATACGAGTATATGAAATGAGCGGCGAATATTAACTAAATTTTGGTTAATTAATATATTTTTAGACATTTAGAGATAGAAAAATTGCTTTGCATGCGCTAAGTATTTATATAATAAAAAACTTTTATATCGAAATATTTGTAGTCGAAAAAGTCTTTCCGTATTTCTAAACAAATTTTTACTTATTTTTTTATATTTATAATAGTAAATAAATCCACAAATATTTACCTGTGACCAAATATTTACCTGGGACCAAATATTTACCTGGGACCATTTCGGTCCACTACTTTTTGTCATCTTTCCGCTAGAGACATTATTTTATCAGTGTAAATCGAAATTTCAAAATTTCCAGAATGGAAGCGAGCCATCTATTATTGTGTACTAATACAGCATCATCTCTGTAAGCTTCACAAATTTCATTGGTGACTTTTGCGGCATTCTTCCCTTTTTTTATACAAAAATTTCAAAATATAGAGAATTTCTTCATTATTTTGACTTATTTTTGAATAGCTGTAACTTTTTTTAGCTTAAATTTTTTTTAACAAATGAAGCTTGAAATCTCACCTTTCCAACACTATATTGTATGACACAATGTGATTGGTAGCACTGGAGATATACGACTACAACGACATCTACTGACAAAATATGAAGACTTTTTTGACTACCCAATAATATGCAAAAAATTCTGCCTATTTTTAATATTCGCTGTAGTGCTATCAATAATATTATATTTTGATTTATTTGTGTTGACTTTTGCAATGCTAATAACAATAACAAATTTGATTAAAAACTCGTACTTTAATAGCTGAAAATATTAGAATGTGGAATATTGAAATATTAGCGACTTTTAAGTTAAATAATTTTTTTAGCATACTTATGGGCGCTTTATTAATTAGAATGGTTTTAAGCGAAGGGAAGGTATGCGTCTTTGCTAAACTTCGCCAACTTGCCGTATGTCGTAAGCAAGAGGCTCTAACCTAATATCTCGCGCATATTTGTTAGTCAAATTTTGACTCGGACTGCTGTATTTGAATTATAGCTGCGAACTTGATCGATAAAAAAATTGCCTAGATTGTTACCACTCCTTTTTATGTTCGTGTAAAGTTTGGTCCGTGTGTCAATTAGTATGTATTTGACAGCTGTTTTTGGAGGCGAAAATTTGTTTGGCAGTTGTTAACATGAAAAAATTACTCTTCGAATATGCAAAAATTTTGTTTTAGCTATTGGAATCACAGCTACCGAAAACATACCGTTAAAAATATTACAGAAATGTTTTAGAGAGCAAACTTTATCACACACACAAATACTTAAGATGACACAAAACATTCAGTGAGGGTCCTGAAATCAATTAAAACAACTTCCTGAAAGATTGTGTGGCGATCATCCTAATAAGTTAATGACGATACACCAATAAAGTTATAAAATATAGTATTGGAAAATCATCGTGTTGTCATCAGAGTGTTCGTAGATGAGCTAAGTTTTCTTGTGAACCTTTTCAGTACATAGTAGTTTGGATAATGTTTTAGGTATAGAGCGTGCCATTGCAAGACTTAAAAGAGCTAAATCTCTTGCAACATGACGTCAAATAGAAATCGTAGAAATGATTTTTAACAACGTAACTGGAAACCCTAACTTCAATAAACGCATCATTACTGGTGATAAAACGTGGATTAATAGACCTGTTTCCCAAAAAACCTCATAAAATTCCGCCAAAAACTTAAGAGTTGTTATCGACTTCTTTGCAAAATTGGTGTAGTTCTCTATAAATTCATTTCCTAGAGTCAAATGATTAGGAAAAAATTACACTTGGCTGCTTTGAGGCGTTTTCATCGTAAATGACCGGATTTGGGGTCAGAAAATCATGTGCCAGCATTGGTTTGGACTGAACTTTTGCTCAAATACGAAAGAAGATAGCGCTCTCAGCCATTGTGTTGGCCAAACTTGGCTTCTTGTGATTTTTTCTTAATGCAAAACTGAAAAATTCGATTAGAAGAACGCTATGAATACCACGAATCCATTAATGCCATTAAAAGACACTGACGGACATCTGCAGCTGAGGCTTACAACAAGTGTATTGAAAATTTGGTCAAAAACGATAAATAGAAGGCGTTAATAAAGAAGAGTATTATAACACCTTAAATTGTCTTCTCTATATTTTGCCAGTACGATCACAGTATCAGTTGATATATATTCTGAAACAAGCCTCCTACACTCAACATTTCCACCTTTCTCTTCCTCAATACCACAAGAATTATACAAATGCTTAAAATTTGCGGTTTAATTTCATTAATAATACGGAAAATTAAGTATTTTGTTCGCGGCAAAATATGAAAAGTCAAATAAATAATAAATTAAATTAACTAATCTGCGTCAGATTTAATGGCGCACGTGTTTGAATGAACGCTCACTCACTTTCTCTCAGTGCACACATATTTTATTTTCTGAGAATTTTTCTGACTTCTTTTCCTCTAATTATAATTTTTACCGTAATAATTTCGCACGCTTCTGCCCACCAGCTGCAGAGGCATTTGCTATGGCTAACAGGGCCGTTTAGTTATGTTTGCTTTCTATAGCTTTGCCGCCATTTTTACTCGTGTTTTGTTATTTTACAAGAATTATATGAAAACAGCAACAATAATACATACTATATGTGGCAAAAAAGCGTACAAATACATGTATCATTATATAAAACTAAGCGCATACATAAATAAATACGATTTAATTACAAGCTAATATTGCTTTGTTGTTGTTATACATGCTTTTCTGTTGGTTTTGTTGCACAGAATTTTTATTATTTTTCTATGTAGCACAAGCGTGTTGTTGTTGTTGTTAAACGGAGTTTTTATTGTTGTTGTTGTTATACATGTTGTTGTTATACATGTTTTTGTTGTTGTTTTTGTTATATTTCTATGTAGCAGAATTTTTGTTGTTTTTGTGGATGTTTTTGTTGTTGTTGTACACGATTTTCGTTCCTGTTTTTACACAACATTTTTATTGTTGCAATCGTATATTTTTGCCCATTTTCTACACGCTTTTGTTGTTGTATATAACTTTTGTTCTTGTTGTTGTACAGCATTGTTGTTGTTGTTGTAATTGCCATTGCTGCTGTTGTTGTAGACATTCTCGTTATTGTTGTTACTTTTCGTTCTTGTTTTTGCACAAGTTGCTTTGTTATTGTACACGCTTTATGTTGTTGTTGTTGTTGTACAAGATTTTTTATTATTGTACATTCGTGTATGCTTTACAAAGCACACGCGTACTTATTTTCAAGGTTCGAATTTTGTTTTGCCCTGTCGTTGCCACTCCGGCCACCGCGCTCCTACATACGCATCGTCATCGCATTTCACCCGCGTCGCTTTGGGATTTCCGCTCGGGGATTTTATGAGCATGCCAAGCATTTAAAATGCCATGCACGCGTAAGCGTTCGCATGTGTCTGTGTGTGTGCATCAGATTGCGTGTGCTGATTTGAAATAGCAACATGACGCGTGTTGCATGTTGAACTCGCGCAGCCGTGCACATGCCCCCCAGCCATGCCACTCAGTCGTTCGCTTAAGCTTTGTAGCACTCAGCACACGGTCGTTAATAAAAACCTGCTCGAAATCGCTGAAATGAATTGCCTAATTTGTTGGTTTTAAAATATTTCAAACAACCAAAAACAGCGAAAGCTCTCCAACCAGGCTTACAGAGCTTTTACCACGCTCGTTTTTTGATCGCTAAAATCGCGACACTCCTGCACTCTTTCACTCCTCGGGGGAATACTTAAAAGCAAACACACAAAATTAAGACGACTTAAGTAATTTCAGCAAAGTACTTAAGTCATTACGTAACGGCTTTTCGTAGACGCGGCGCTTTGAAGTGGCAACACGCACTTTTTGCTGCCTTTTTCTATACAGAAGAAATTGTGAGCGACGCGCTCGCAGTTATTTATCGTCTTAAAGCATTAAGTACAGGTTGGCAAAACAATGGCCGTGTAGGTGAGGCAGTCGGCTTACGACAGGCGCCCAATTTCTAAATACTGCCTAACGCACCTGGGGTGTGAGCGCTAGCACCAAAGCGGTAATTAGTCAGCCACTGGCGCTGCCGCTTTACTCCTTTAGGTGGAGGAGCATGCTACAATTTCGTTGGCACTTAATAATAATGCAATAAATTAACAATGACAGTCATGCTGACAGCGAGTTTGGTGTGAAAATTCCTCGTCGAGTAGTGTTACACAAAACACGCGCTAAACTTTAGCTTAATTCTTGCGCTTTTGTAATGAAAATAAGTTAAAGCAGTCGAATTTCGGTATATGAATAAATAGTCAAGTTGAATTAAAAATATTAGAGAATCGAAGTGATACGATGCTGAAGAACAGTTCCAGCTGTGTCTTCCAAGCTCACCTTGATATTGAAAGATTCGTAGCTTAAACAGTCAAAAAATTGTCTTGTAAGCCGAAGTTCCAAGCAAACCAAATAAGACGCCATAGAGAGAGCACTCAAAAAAATTGCAATTTATCACTAGCCTTTCTGTGTGCCAAGAATTTTCCTTCTTCTTATTTATTGTCATAGACTCTGCTCAAGCGGTTATAGCCGAGCTTACCACAGCCCCCAACTGGTTTTTCCTTTTCACTGCTTGGGCCAATTGGAAATTACAACTGTGGCCTAGTACTCTTCCATCTGGTCTTTCCTCTGTTTCACCCGGACGCTACAGCGTAATACTTTCAGAGCACCTGTTGGCAGGAGTTTTTCTGCGTTGGATTTCGAGGCTGACGTTGTTATTGGTATTAATGCTGGTTCCAAGACATGCGGAGTTATCATCGACTTTGAAGTTATAACTGTCAACAGTGAGGCGGGGCATAGTAGCGAGAGCGACAACTGTTTGTTTGATGACAGCGAGATATTTTGCCTTATTCCAATTCAGACAAAGCGGCATGGAGGCAGCTTCATTTTCGTGCACACTTAAATTCCAATCAGTTGAGCATTCTTTCGTCCGACCATATTCTAAAGATGTGTTTTAAGAAATTATGTGATGGTTTTGCCTAGAAAATTATGGCAAGATAGACAAGTTAACTGCAAGCATAACATAGTTTTTAAATGCTGAAAAAATAAATTTTTACAAGTCCACGAGGCATATGAATGCTTTTAGTCTATTCAGACACCTCATGGACTTATCTGAGAATATTTTACTTTCTACTCAACTGAAGTTCTTTCGGATCTTAAGTAATTTATGCAAGAAATTTCCCGGCGGATGACTCCTCGCGAATGAATGAAATGGCATGCATTCTATAGAACTCACAGATTTGGCGGTAGGCCGACTAAATACCAAGTAAGGAAAGGTTTAAACTACATCAAAAGGTTTACTAAGCTTATACTGATGGAAAATGAAAAAGTTTTGCCAGCAACTCAATGTTCGATTGTTGAATTCCTAAAACAAAGCACTTTGCCATGGCTAAAAAAAAGTGTGTGTCATGCCAGTATTTATGGGGGTAAGCGCAGAGATGGCTTGTTAGGAGATCTTGTTGCATATTGTTTGTATATTTATTATGTTTATTTGGGTCGGATCAGACTCAATGTAACATTTAAAGTCCCAGTTTGATATGAGCTTCAGCTTGTAATATACAAGCCCTTTAAGATGCTCGTTTTTAATACTGACTTCTCTTTACACTTATTAGCCATGCAGACAACCACCCGCCAATTAAGCCCAAAGCAAAGGTTATCAAAATAGAATATAAATTCGGAGAGATATCTCTGCAGTTTTCAGAACTTGCTGTAATCGAATCTAAAATTCAAAACTGTGGTTAATACTTTTTATATGATCTTTCAAGGGAATCTAGCAATCTTAAACCAAATCGGCCGCAAAGTTAAATATGTTTATTAATAAGTCCACATATTCACACTGTAATCCAAACTTAGCATTTTAATGACCCAAATTTATTATTTCTATCAAGTACTAAACCTTGTTAAACATTAAAACGTCACTGGCACTACTCTGCCCCAACTACACCTCAACTAAAGAGCACCGTTACACGAAATGAGCAACCGCACACAAACAGCTTCGAATATAATTAAAGAGATTTAAACAATTTTCCCCTTAATTACACCGTAGAACTGATTGCGATATGCACAACTACATACAGACATATGTAAGCTGTGAATTTGGTTATTAAATAGCAGATGTTCCGTTATGCCGGGAACAACAAGATTCGCTACAAAAGGAGTTTAATTAAGATGTAGATACGTGGCGTTACTTCAAATAAGAATTTATGCCATGGCACAAGCAGGTGGTTTTTAATGAGCCGACATATATGCTTTCGGGTACACAACCACTCACATATATACTATACATATGCATATATCCGTGCGTGAGAGTATATCAGTTTAATGATTCTTAAAATAAGCCAAATAAGCATAAATACATATTTATTTCAACATATACGAAGACATACTTATATGTAAGCCTGTAAAAGCGGTTTAGTGAGCGCATGTAACGATGTGCGCAGTGAATGAGAGCCAGTGCCCTGTAGGAAATATTGAAAGCATATCTGGTGAACCTATAAATAGAAAATTTTAGGAAAATATGCGAAAGTTTTAGAATTTTTTTCATTTTCTTATTTTCGAGAACATCTGAAAGCTTTTTCTATCTTGTCATTAATTTTCGAAAATAAATCCAAAAATAACGCTGTTTTAAAAAACCTGTTTTTGAAAAATATTCGAAATATTTTGAATATTTTCTTCATTTTGAGAATTACAAAATATTATACAATATTTTTTGCGAAATACGCTTCTTTAAATAAGTCGTGTTCGAAAAAATGTGCGACAAGCTTTAGAAAGTCTTTTTTATTTTCGTAATTTCGAGAACTATCAGAAATCATTTACTATCTTGCTATAAATGTTCGTAAATAAATAAAGACAACAACAGCAGTGTTTTGAAAACACGTTTTCGATAAAATGTTCGAAAGTTTTTGAATATTTTCTTCATTTTTAAAAAGACCGAAATTTCTTATAATATTTTTTTTTGAAAAGTTATTATTATTGTTATTAATGTTCGAAAATATGTGCAAAAGTTACGCTGTTTTTTAAAACGCTTTTTCTAAAATATTTTCGAAAATTTGAATATTTTTATTTTCTATAATTGGCGAATTATCAGAATTTGTCAAACTCTTTTGAAGTAAATATTCGAAAGTTAATGAAAAGTATCACTACTCTAAAGAAACACTTTTCGAACAAATTTTCGAATAATTTTCTAGCAACTTTTTTTCTGAATTTGAGAATTATTTCTCATATTATTTACATTATTTTGATACTAATGTTTGAAAATTAACATTTAAGTATTACCTGTTTTAGAAAGCCCATTTTCGAATAAATGTTCCGAAGTTGGTTAGGTTTTAGATTGTTTAGAAATTTGGCAGAAATCTGTTGTACCATTTAATTTTTATATTAGTGTTCGAAAATCAATGCAAAATAGGTTTATTTCTTTTAAATGGAATTTCGAAAAAATTTTCGAAAAATTTTAAATGTATATTTTATGTTTTTGTTTTTAGAATTTTACACTTCAAAAATAACACTTCTTTAAAAAACAGTTTTTCGAAATTCAAAAGTGTTCGAATATGTGTTTTCGAAGGTTTATTTTCAAAATAAATGCAGTACACTCTTATTTCACTTATCACAAAAAATGCCGATGAATTTCGAATTTCAGAAAAACGTTGAGTAATTCCTACTGGGTACTAACCTTTAGTTTCGTGCATACAACTCGTGTATATTCCCATAGCAGCTGCCGGTTTACTTAACTGTAAACGCGCAAAATAAAAATATGAACAGCATTAATTCACAGCAAAGGAAGTCGAAAGTGCGAAGCAGGAAGCACATATATTTTACACACACCACATAAATATTGCAGGGAATAAATAAATAAATATAGCGTGTAAGCAGGAAAAGGTTAAAATGCAATCAGATGCCAAATAAATTAATTACAGTCCAACTGAGCGGTGAGACGCGCCAAACAGACTAACAGCACTGCCAAAACAGAGGCAATTAAGGCAGGTGCATGAAGAAAGTAATGAAAGCGAGCGTTGTAGAGAGTAAAACAGAAGGAGTAAAAGAGACAGTTAGAGTAAGTGAGCATAAGAGTATGTGCTTTTGTGGCGAAAGTGTGTAATATGGCAAAATATTGTCTAATTAAAAGGGCCGTGTTTGAAATAAGCTTAGTTGTATGCCTGAAAATTGATTGCTGCTAATATTTTAAGCAATACTATGGCAATATATGTTAATATATATATATATAGCATATATTAAATAAATTTCATTTTCTCCACACAGACATACCCGTTGTGAGCCTGGAGCTCGGCACCAACTCGTTGAACTCAACCTTCCGCGAAGGCATCGATGTTTTCTTCGAGTGCAACATCAAATCGAATCCTTGGGTCTATAAAGTCAGTTGGCGCCACAATGTAAGTATGCACAGCGGTGCTCATATTGCCTTTTCAAATGTCTACTTATGACTTTTTACACAGTTTTTTTATATTTATAGTATGTAGTGGGTGTGTGTGTGTGTGTGAAAAGAAAATTATAATCGCATACGTCTTGCGGTGCTGTTGTTGATGATGATGGATTTTTCATTTTCCATGCCTTCAACGTTGACAATTTAATTTATATAACTCATATGTATGCATAATAATCGCATATGACATGCCTTAGTGGCTACAAGTTGCTTGCAGGAGTATGTAAATAAGTGCGCACACACACATACACAAGCCCTCACTCAAGTACACCTACATACGCATATACATATGTAAATAAGAAAGCAATAATATGCTGTTGGTAAATGAAAAATGCAAATATTCTGCATTAGGGTGGTACTAAAAATGATTTTCAAATTTATAAACATTGCATGATGCAAAATGCTGTACTTTGATGTTGGAAAATTAAAAATGTAAAGATTTTTGTATTAGGGTGACACTTAAAAAAATGTAATGTTAAAAAATTCTTATGCGATTGAGTATGAAGGCATGACTAAATAAGTAAGCAACAATATGCTGTTCGTATATGAAAATGTAAATAGTCACACGTTAGGGTAGCACTAATTACATTTTTTTGCAAGTTTTTAGCCATAGATGATATAAGGATACATACATTTTGATGTTGGGAAATTAAAAATGCAAAAATGTGTGCATTAGGGTAACACTTAAAAACCTTTTATTGTTTAAAAATTTATATGTGATTGAGGATAAAAGGATAAATAAAAAAGCAGGCAATAAATTTATGTTGGAAATTAAAATTGTGTGCATTAGGGTGGTCTTAACAGAATATTTTGAGAACTTAAAGGTACATAACCATTGCTGATAAATGAATATACATATAAGAGAGATTCAAAAAAAAAATTAAAGGTGTCTAGGAACCCATTTTTCAGAGTACCGAAACGAAAAAAATTTTCTTTTGATTCACCTTAATATGCATTGATGTTTGACGATGAATATATCGCAAACGCTTAACTGAATCAAAAAATCATAGGAGACCATTTTTATAGAGAAGCAAATTTCCTACAAAACTATGAGTTTCATCATTCATAATGATTTTTTTCATTGAGTTATAAAATTCATAAGAAATAAAAAATTTTCCCAAAAATAATCAAACTTCAACCGTTAATATCTTTTAAACGGTTGGGTTTACAAAAAAATCGTGGAGACCTTTTTTGTAGAGCATTCAATTTCCTACAAAATCCAAGGAACAAGATATTTCTTCAAGTAGATGGAAGCGAGATATAAATTTTTCTATCTGATAATAAGAAAAAATAGAAAACTGTATGTTCCCGTTAAAATTAAAAACTCATATTTGGAGAGGCTTTCTTAGAGGTGTCTAGGATCTTATTTTTCCGAGTACCAATCGAAAAAAAAATTTTTTTTTGAATCACCCTAATATACATATGTACATTCTTGGCGTGCCTAGATACCATTCAGATCCATTTGAGCTAACTATGTCCGAAAGTTACAAAAACGGTTGATATTTAACACTCTTGAGATCATCAGATATCAAACTAGAAAAAAAGTTGCATCATCTTTAGAGTTTCTATAGAGTTTCTATCTAAACTATTTTCTCATCTTCTTCACTCTTAGTCTAAGGTTTGACTGCTTCAACCGGGTTTCCAATAAGAAATACATTCAAACGAAGTTCTTATTATTCGAAGTGACAAAAAATGTGTCTATTTTAGCTGTAAAAATTTCCTCCGCCATCCACGCACCATCCTAATGTCCACACACAGCTACCCACATTAAGCGCATTGAAAGTCTTATGTTTATATTATTGCGAAGCACACTATACATTTCTGTTTGCTTGTGCTTTTCAATGTGTTTCACTTTCCGTAGCGCAAGAGCCGAGCAAAATAGCTGAGAGCATTTTCATTTTTCGTCAGGAAGCAAACGTTTGCTCTTTAAACCTAATTGAAAATTATTATTTACATATAAATCAGCCTTAAGCATTAGCAAAGTTTCAAAAGGTCTCACGTATATGCTGCGAATACACACACATGCGCATACACATCCTTGTAGCCGCACAAAGAGACATGCTGGTGGAGCACATGCAACAAACACGACCTCGTACGTTCGATGTGCATGCGTGTGTGTATGTGTGTATGCTCTTTAGTGAAACTCCTGCAAGTTGCTCATAACTTGGCTGATGCTTAGCCGACGGCAAAAAATTCTCATTATTTCTTTTTGAAATTTGTTTTTTATTTTGTTGTTTGCATATTTCATTTGCCACTTTTTTGTGTCGCCTTTTCGGCACTCGCTTCTTGGTACTGTTGACTTAAGCTGCTCACTTTTGTCGGCATCTTATATGAGTATGCCTTTATAGATTTCTTAAGAATATTTTTCGTTTAATTTCTTGTTCTTTTTCTTTTGCTTGGGCCTTAAGCTAATATCGATGTCTCAATTGCTTGCGCGCTTCGTATGTCTTAACGGAAGCAAAGCCTTAGCTGTTATCTCATCTAGATGTCTTTTCAACTGAAAATCGCAAACTTGAATATTGAAAAAGTTACCGTTATTATGTACATATGTATCGATAATCTCACTTAGCTTTCCCATCAATGGCTTTTGAAATCTCAAGCCCAATATTTTGAAAACGAAGCTGTATTATAATAGGAGTATTATACGAACCCTTCCAAAAAAAGTTTCATTCCTTTCTCGGTAATGTTTTGAGGTTATAATTTCTAAATCTGAGCGTAGTTTGAACTTTATAGCTACTTTATAGCGAATTCTTGGTTATATTTTGAAGTTGGAGAACCGCCACAAATTAAAATCTCGGAAATACTTTGAGGTTAAAACTACCAACAGCTTTCCATACTAAATTTTAAAGCTGATTTTTAAAAATATTTTCAGTTTAGAACCTTCAAAATCTTTCTAGACTAACTTTTGAAGCTGAATCTCCGAAAAAATTTTGACCGAAAAATTTAGACCGAAAGTCTTCCACACTATATTCTCGGAAATATTTTGAGGTTAGAACTACCGGACCTCTGACACACCATATTCTCGGAGATATTTTGAGGTTCTAATTTTTAAAATAGACTTTGATTAAATAGATGGAACTACCAAGCGCTTTCCATACTAATTTTTAAAGCTCTTTCTTCAAAATATTTTGAGCTTAGAACTACCTAATGCTTCCTAAATTAAGTTTTGAAGCTGGTTTTCAGAAAATCATTTTAAGGTTAGAACTTCCAAAATTCTCTCAAACTACTCCTTGGAATATTTTGTAATTTTAATTTATAACAGTTTTAAGGCTAGAGCTTTCGAAATCTTCACCGACTAAATTGTACTACTTAAGAATCTAAGGCCTCGGTTTCTGACACAATTGGATCGCTCGAGCTCATTAAGTGTCAAAAGCACATACCCAGTTTTAGACAGCGTCTAAAATCTTCCGATTATAATTATCATTGTTCGGATAAACCCTGATCAAGAATTCCCTGCACAAAAAGTAAGAGTAGCCTGGCTAATAAATTGAAAAAGTGTGTGATGCGTCTGTTTTCAATCCTCAGGAGTAATTTCAATACCAAGGTGCTTTCTTTAAAATTATTGTAATCCATAAAAGGCTTTCTGGAGCAAAAGCTGCGGTATTCTAAATATCTTAGAGAAGTTCTCTTATCTGTACCTGATTTAACCGAAGTAGACTGCAGTAGATCAATACCCTAGCAGTACTGAATAAAAGTGTCTAAGAGAGACTTATTTTCAGAAGGCGAATATAGGGTGGCACCATTCTTCAGAGTAACTTTTAAAATAGTTATTCTATAAAGGATCAACTAGCGCTCTCATTTTATTGATTTGTCCAGGAGGAACTGCTGACATAACTTCGTGCTGGTGTTTATAAAATGGGACAAGCTGTTGAACTCTTCCAAGAATATAAAGCAGCGTTTATTTATTATCTCAAGAGAATTTCTAATTAGTTCTCTCTTTTCAACTCTCTCTATACTCAAACATCGAAAGGTTTTTGTTTGTATTTTTATTTATTTAAAAATTTTCGTAGTTTTCTTAATAAAAAAATAATAATCCCCACTTTTTCTCTCTTTCTCTTCCAGGGCAATATTCTCGAGAATAATCCCGCCGAGGGCATCATAGTGGCCAATCAAAGCTTGGTGCTCCAGAATGTGAGTCGCGCCCGCGCGGGCATCTACACTTGTGTCGGCAGTAATCGGGAAGGTGACGGCGAAAGTAACCCTGTGCATTTGGATATAAGATGTAAGTGTCGAATACATGTAAAATAACAACAATAATAATTTATATGTGGTGTTCAAATAAATTCTGCCGTAATATACTACAGGGTGATCACATACATTTTATTTTTAGATATTTTTTTGCATACTCTCACCAGTTTACTGTTGCCTCTCTCAGCGTGCATTTATCTGTCTCTTCCGAGATGCGTAACTTTTTATGCAATTTTCACACTGTGGCAAGCATGTAATTCACAGCAACAAAAAAATATGAGTATTTTTGAACTGTATATTATTAGGGTGGCAGCGAAAAAATATTTTTGATTTTGTCAATCTCCCTGCAATTGCTGTTATCAATGTGAATAGTGTCAAATAATAATACTTAAAAGGGGATACAGAAAGATCCAGCGTGGTTAAGGGTTTAAGTAGCCTGCTTTTTACTAACTGAAACCGTTACTACTTTCGACACAGTTTCAGAAATTATTTTTGATCCCAGTTGGAGAAAATCGCTGCGTTCTCCCTAGCTTAACGACTTGTATGTGGAACAGACACTTACAAACAACGGTTTTGTGAATTGACTACTTTCTCCACATTAATTTGAGCACCACCCTAATACCTATATACCCGCATAAACACGGAAGGCTTACTTCGTGCAATTTACAATTGGCTTCTTCTGCCTACGGAAGATGGCTTCCTCTCACAGTCAGCTCCTAGCTTTTTGTCCACATTTTTCTGGCCTATTTATTTATCTGTTTGTTCGCCACTCAGGTTTGGTAGGCATTACTTTGGATCTGGTACAAACAAATTGCCTGTCATTTCTTATGCCAGGCGCAGAACAGTGTCACAAGGAAGCTGCAGCAAATGCAGGCAGCAGCAAAACAATAACGCCAGCCAGCATAAATGTCTACTACGAGCAGTCTTTTGCCGCTTGCACACACAGACACACACATACACTTACAAATGTCTGTGAGCATCCTGCGGCAGCGGTCCGCTTTACCGCCTTACATCCTGTGCCAGCTGCCAGGGCAACAACTGTCAAAGCATTCATCTTACTTTTGCTCAGATTTTCTTGTGACTTATACGCTGCTTGACACAAATGCACACACATGCACGCACAAGGCGCTTACATATCCTTTCCGTTTCACCAAAAGACCAAAAGTTCTCACACACATATATACAGTGAGCCGCACACGCACTTCCGCAAATACTGTGGCATTTAAATTGTGATTGTGCTCTGGTTGACAGCATCGATTGTCGTCGCTTGCTCTTTGTTTTTGCTACGTTGATTTTCGGAAATTAAAATTACGAGCCAGCCGGCATTCACTAGAGTATAGTAGGCCAGCTTGACCGCATTCTCCTTGTTTTTCTCTTAAATCGTAAATTGCAAATGTCAATGGTCAATGTGGTGCGCAGTTACACATATGCCTATGTATGAGTGCCTGTGTGTGCAGAACTTTGCATTTCTACATCCTTTGCACGCTCTGTGGTGCGAGATTAGTGCTAGCAAGTGGCGATAAATTGCTTGAGATTTCAATTTGTTGAAATATTCGCAATCTTAATTAAGATCGGTTTGAAAAATTGCCGAAATATGGCAATTAGGAATTGAGGGACTATAAATGCAACATTTTGAATTTTGTAATTGTAGGCTTTATGGCAAATTATCGACGTAAAAATTCAGGTTTTCTGGAACTATTAAATATGGAGCATCAAAAAATATTATTTTTAATGTTGCGGCAATTATGTTATATGAAAACGTTTTATACCAGTTCACTTTTCGAACATTCTTGTTTTAGACCAATTTATATTTAAATAAAAATGATGATAAATGTTTTTTATACCCTCTTAAGGTATGAGAAATGCACCTGTAAGATGCTTTATAGCTTCGGTGCAGGCGAAGTCAATGCTTTCCAGCTCTTTGCATTTCCCTGTCATCAGCACATTGTACATCACAGAAGTAATTCTCGAGCTGCAATTATACACAATATTGGATAAAAAAAATTTAGCGTTTAACATTCACATAAAATAAAAAAAATATACCAGTTTTTCGACCAGTTTAGGTTTATACAAAGTTAGATTTCGACGAATCGTAGCAAATTTATAATTTTAAAAATTATACCAGTTTTATACCAATTTTTATACCAGTTTGGTATGGGCCAAATTATATTTTGATGAACTTTACAATAAATAAATGTTTGGTTTAAACTTGTTTTAGTTATGCCAGCTGCGGTTTACACCAATTTTTATTTAAATTACTTATATCTTATTCAGTTCCAATTCCATCTGGATTTTAAAATATAGCGTAATTTTCGAGGCATTATTATTTTGACTTTAAAACCACAACAATACGTTTACTAAATAATAAAGAACAAAAAAGTAATTTTATGCGTTATAAATATGTATCAAATAACAATAAAAGAAATAATATAATAAGATTCATATTAAGAAATGATATAAAATTACTCATTATTGGATCTGCATTGTACCAAACAGAGATACTTTGTCCATCCAGTATCAAATAACAATAAAAGAAATAATATAATAAGGTTCATATTAAGAAATGATATAAAATTACTCATTATTGGATCTGCATTATACCAAACAGAGATACTTTGTCTACCAAGTGTTGCCTACATATAGGAGTAATATTGAAAATATTGTATATGTTGGTAAACAGAGAATAGCAGACAAGAGAAAATTAGTAGGAATACAAAACGAAGCAAATGAAAGAAAGCCGTTATCAACCCGTTCATAGGAAACTTGGTTTATTGGGAACGCGGCGGATTCGAACAATTTTATTAACTATAGCGCAAATTGCTGGATCATGTTGCTTTTTCGGAGCAAAACTTTTTTTTTTCAAATTTCAAATTCTAGTTTTTTCCTTCTAGCTTTCTCTGAATTATATGTTTTTCATAGTGACTCTTAAAGATTCATTTTGCCTACATTTAGGCGCATTGAATGATTTTTTGTTCTCTATGCAAGTATATTGCCGCTCTGAGTATCTAAACAATAATCTCATAAATACAAAATATATTAAACTGCTTAATATGATGACCGAATATGAGCTTCTTCGTGTCTTTGGCTGATTTTATACAGAAAATGTTTGTAAATTGGTGGGCTATCTTTCATAATAGTACTGTGAACTGGTGCCATTTCTTGCTAAAGTTAGTTAAATAATTTGCATAGTATTTTTAAATATTTAAAAATTTCTTGACGAGCTGAGTTGATTTAGTTGATTTAGACATATCCGCCTGTCTGTTTGTTCTGTCCATATAAACGGGCGCTAGGCGCTCACTTTTCGGCGGATCGATCTGAAATTTCACACATAACCGTTTCACTATAAGAAGCTCTTCATATGGCGGAAACGCCGATTTTGAATGTCTATAGCGTATAGCTGTCATACAAACTGAGCGATCAAAATCAATTACTTGTATGGAAAACGTTTTTATTTAAGAAGAAATCTTCACGAAATCTGGTACAAGTTATTTATCAAATCAATGCTACAATCTACGAAGAACTTGTTGAGATCGGCTCACTATATCTCACAGCTGCCATTTAAACTGATCGATCAAAATGAAGTCCTTGTATGGAAAACTTTTTTTATTTGTCAATTTACCTTTACAAAATTTGGCATGGATTAGTCTCCAAGGTAACGTTATAATCTTGGTAGATATTGTTCAGATCGGACAGTTATAGCTTATAGCTGCCATACAAATTAACCGATCAAAATCAAGTTAAAGGTCGTTTAATACACTTTTTGGTTATAAGCAATGTTTCTTTGAAGGCTGTTATGGCTTTTGTGTAGTCGCAGTTAATATGTTTCCTTGTTTTTGTTTGTGTAGTGATGCGTTGGCATCATTCAACAACAGAAATTACACACGACATAATATTTATACTAGTTATTAATATATGCATTCCAGTATATTAATTGGATATCTGTTGCTAAATGAAATAGTGCATGTAATATTAAGAGCTCTAATTGCGCTTTTAGAATTGTCTAATAACTAAAACAATAAAAATTTGTAATTTCAAATGTGAATAACAATTAAAGGCGTGTAATAGAGATACTGTTTATGGAGAATGTGTACGAAGATGTATATGTAAGCGCAGACATATATTAAGTATGGCTATATGTACATGTATATACAGTTATTGTGTATAAACAAATATAATACAAATAATACTTGTAATTGAAGTAATTTATTTCTGCTAACAATACTTTACACTATAATTTACAAAATACAAAGAAGAGGAAGAAGAAGAAGCGCAATGCAATGACATTGACTCTTTTGTCTCGTATTTTTGTTGTTTTCTGCACTTGTTTTTGTTGATATATATATGTTATATATAAATAAAGACTTATATTCGCTTAATTAAACGAGCGTGGCCAATTAATTGTTGAATTTTACCGTTATAGACGTTTAGAGAAGCTACAAAAGCGACGAGCAGGCAGCAGCGATGCCTTAAATTAAATGAAAATTTCAATATTCCATTATTTTAGGCGCATAAAAATTAATTGTGCATTTCAGATAAAATAGCAAATTGCTACAAAGACAACTACACATGCGGAGTATTTTGCTATATATACTATATGTATATAGCTGCTGATCCAACCAATCTACGCAAATGCAAATGCGAAATGGCAGCGTTGCATGCAGCTAACTGTGCGAATGCCTAGACAAATGCGAAATTCTGCACGGTCAAGTGAAAGCTGTAATACTTACATACACATAACACCTTGCATAAAGGTTTACATATGTATGGGTTTATGTTATGCATACTCGTATAACTGCATTTATAAACATATTTACATGCACTTGCAGTAATTGTAGCTGGCGCTATGTCATGCATGACTCTTGAAATTAAACTAAATAATTCAGCATTTAGCAGCAGTTAGTTGTCAGCATTGTTGTTGTCGTTGTAATTGTTGTGCTAAGTAAGGGCCTACGACTAGTACAACGAGTCGAAATTAGTTTGTAATCCGCAAATGTATGTGTATGTGTGTGTGTTTCTTATCACATACTTGAGACCGAACGCCACTGGCATGCAGGCTATCCAATTACACTAGTTAACGAAGCGAAAATTTGCAATATTTTCAACACATCCTAATGTTTGAAAAGTAATAGTGTGTATTTTAGTAAAACAAGGAAGACTTTGACTGAAATGAAGCTATAGTTTTCTACAGAGGTGCCTTTCTTATAGCATAAAAAGTACAAAAATATATTTAACTTGATTTGTGTCATTCGGTTTGTATGGCAGCTATATGTAATGTAATCCGATCTTAATAATATGTTCCAAGATTGTAGCGCCGTCTTTTATAACGATCCATGTGAACTTTGGTGAAGACATTTTGTAAAATATAAAAGTTTTTCATACTAGAACTTGATTTTGATCGTCAGTTTTTATGGCAGCTATACTCTATAGTAGTCCAATCTTAACATGTACTTTGGAGATTCAAACGCTGATTTGAAAAATAACATGCACCAAAATTTCTGGAAGATATCACCTTATATGAAAAAGTTTTCCATGCAAGAACATCAGTTCGATCGAGTAATTTGTATGGCAGCCATATGTTATAATGGTGCGATATCAGCAGTTACAACAAATAAACAGCCTCTTAAATAGAAAAAGTGGTATGCAAAATTTCAGATCGGTTACTCAAAAACTAAGAGATTGGTTCACGTACAGTGAGCGTCAAAAATAAGTAAACAGCCATCCAATCAATATTAAAGTGTTTATCACCAAGCAGTTTTTAATACAATAATAAAAAGTTTTATTATAGAATTCAAGGCATATATTATAAGAGTTTAACTTCGTATTAATAATAAACAAAAACTAAGCACAGCCAAAAATAATTAGCTTAAACTAAAAATACTCTCGTTTTTTCGCGTCAAAAAAAAGTAAACAGACTACTGTAAAGTTACAATCTATGTACATAAAGTAAAGTAATATTCATTCTAGTATTTTGTTTAATTTCCTTTGGACTTCTGGACCTCACTTACTCTTCTTGGCATGTATTCTGCAACATTTTTTGTAAATTCTGCAGAGACTTTGCTCCATTCTTCAATCGAAGCCTTATATAGGTCGTCCTTGCTTGAAATGTCCTTCGGCCTGATTTTTCGGGCTAGGTACTCCCACAGGTGCTCTATTGGATTAATGTCTGGGATCTGTAGAGGGTTATCCAGAGTTTTGGTGTTCGATATAACAGCCACCCACTAACAATTTTGGACTCGAGTTTAGGATCGTTATCCTGTTAAAATATTCAGTTTCCTGATAGGCCAAATTTTTTAATGCTTTGAGTAACGCTATTTTTTTAAATGTTGAAATAATCCAATTTGTTATTCGTGGACTCAATAAAAACGAAATTCCGAACACCAGATGCTGCCTTATAGCCCTAGATCATAACCGATCCTCCACCGTCCTTTACGGTGTTGGTAACACACTTATCATTAAAGGCTTTATTTTTGGATCGCCAAATTTTACGAGGTTGTTTCGATTCAAATATTTGCTTTCGTCCGTATAAAAAATGTTTTCCCAGAAGTTTTCAGCCTGATTTGTATACTTTTTTTACAAATTCAAAGTTCATCTGTTGATTCGCCTTTGATGCATAGGGCATTTGGCGTAGTACTCGTCCATGCAAACCGCTTTTGTGCAACGTTCTCCTGATTGTACTGGCATTTACTGGTTTACCCGATGTCTTCCCCATATCTTTTGATATTTGAACAGCGTTTGAAGCTGGATTTGTTTTTACTTCCCGTACTATTGATGGCGCTTCAGTGTAAGTAAGGCGCTTTGGTCGGCCCGGTGCTTACAAATTTGCAACAGTCTGATGTTTACATGTTTATCAATATTTTTTTTTATTGTGCAATAGTGTCTTCCAACTATTTCTCGGATTTCCCGACAAGATTTACCTTTTTTATGCAAATCTAATATGATTTTTTAACCGCTTCATTGGTTGTTCGCTTAACCATTACATATTTTGAATATATTTTAGCGACTTAACCTCAAAAAATACAATAAGGATATAAAAGATATGTTTTACTACACTCACTCTCTTGAATGGTAACGGTTTCCAAAGGAAATTTGGCGGTTCCCCGAAATAAGTATTAAAAACAAGCAACACTTGTTACCACTGTTTACTTTTTTTTGACGCGAAAAACGAGAGTATTTTTAGTTTAAGCTAATTATTTTTGGCTGTGCTTAGTTTTTGTTTATTATTAATACTAAGTTAAACTCTTATAATATATGCCTTGAATTCTATAATAAAACTTTTTATTATTGTATTAAAGACTGCGTTGTAATAAACACTTTAATAGTGATAGAGTTGCTGTTTACTTATTTTTGACGCTCACAGTATGTACAAGACAAACCAACAAGGCTAAGTTGGCTCACTCCTTAACACTGATTCTTTACGTACCCTCATAAAAAAATATCGTAAGGTCTCTCTCAAAGCAATGTTAGATTCTGTTTGTGACGTAGTATATAAGATTTTTCGTTTCGATTTTTCTTTTAATTTTTTACTTCTAATTTTAGTTCGTTTAGTGTAGAGAGTACAACCTTGGCTTTGTACGACACTGTTAATTTAAGTCATCTATGGACTCAACATAATATATGTTCCAGTATCTAGGGATACCGCGTTGCTATGGAGCACCTTTTCTTTCCTCTTCCGATCTTAAAATCTCCTTCAAACTTAAAACCTTCCTTTCTTAGCTCAAAAACTCTGTTAAACAGTGTAAAACTATAACTGCAATTGCAATTTACTGTTAGTGTGGCTTATCCTGGTGTTAATACCCGATGTTGTCTGTGCACTTGCATAGCTTAAACTTGCACACAAGCGATCTTCACATTGCAAAGTCCACTGTTGTTTTGTCTGCCGCTTCTCGCTTGCCGACTGTTGTACCGGCACACAGCGGCAGCAATTTGCGGCAGACTGTCTGCACTACACTGACTCTACACTATATATATTTTGTATATTTATATAAGTACCGTCCGGCTTCCCCTGCCTGTTTCGGCAAATTGTTTGTCGCATCCTTATTTGGCTTTGGCTCGTGTCGTAGACAATTTAGTTTGAATATTTTAAATTGTTTTCTTGTTCGAGTTTCGGACATACATATTGGCAATACGAAATAAATGTTACATGTGTCTGCAGGTGTATGTGTCTGTGACGAGCAAATATTTCGCATGCAGGAATTTCGAATTGTAGTCTTAAGCTTACTCGCATAGTTACAATCGTTAAAGAGATTTGCTGCATTCAAGTTGAATGCTTGACAGCTGCAAATTGCCGTAACAATTTTGTGCATCTCATATGTGCGTGTAGGTTTGTCGACTTCAAGCTTTTTGCAACAACATGTGTAATTGCACTTGTGCAGAAATTGAAATAGTTAAAAATCGCAGCAAATGAATTGCATGGTGATGCATTTGTAGCATATTTCTTGAATACCTCGACTAATTGAGGTTAGATTGGGTTAAGAAGACGCTACTAATTTAGAGACACAGTAAGCCCTTATAAGTGGTGTCCAGAGGAGCTATTATAAAAAAATTGTTTTATTTCAATTATAAATTGAAGACTACTATGATCGCATTCCAAATATCTCTGGAGGAATCCTAACCTAAAAGTTATAAGTTGAGCCCTGAAGATCTATTACAAGGAAATACTTTTATTATACATTCAACATCACTCTGATGTCATTGCAAATGGCTCTGGAGGAACCCTATTAAAAAATAGTATATCTTAGCAGCAGTACATTCGGAAAGATAATTTCATCCCAAACCCTAACATAGAACCACTCAGCTTATTTAATAACCCAAGCTGATAGCAGAAACTGACCCCCATACTCTAAGATAAACAAATGCTGCACACAGCCTTTAATGAACCTGTAATGTTTGAAACAATATCGCAACTCACATCCATTTTGACCACTGATTTCTATATGAAAGCTGACATCTTACGTACACCTGAACATTATTTGGCATCGGGCTCTTGACATTTATTTGACATCGTGGCTTTTGATAGCTGACATCGAAAACCACATTTATTTTCCAGTCTCCATCTGACGTTAATTGGACAAAAGTTTGACACATGTCTTCAGACATCCATTTGGCATAATATGTTTGACATTCCTTTGACGGTTGCTATCTGGGATTCATTTGACATCCGTTTTACAGTTGCCAACTGATCTGACAACCATTTGAAGGCTGATATCTGACATAAATTTGTTATCTCGTTTTTGACATAATTTTGAAAGCTGGCATTTGACGTCAATTTGACAGTAGCCAACTAATGTCAATCTGATAATAGTTGAATGGTTGCTATGTGACATCCATTTGGCACCTGATTTTTGGCACCCTTTTGATGGCTTCTGTTGTCAATTGGACAGCTGCTATCGGATATCTATCTCACAGCTACCGTCTGACATAGATTTGACACCTTGAAAGTTTGAATTTGAAATCCGTTCGACAACTGTCATCTAACTTCATTTGACATCCAATTGGCAATCGCCATCTGACTTCAATTGGACATCCGTTTGACATATGTCATCTGAAATTATTTTGACATCTTACTTTTGACATCCACATGACAGCAGCTTTCTGAGAACCATTTGACAGCTGCCATCTGAGTTCTATTTGACAACTGGCATCCGAGGTCAATGTGATAATCGATTGACGGCTGGTTTCTGAAATCCAATTGAAAACTGTTTTGACATCAGTCTGATAGCAGGAATCTGAAAATCGTTTGACGGCTGGTATCTCACATTCATTTGATATCACGATTTGAAGGCTATAAACCAATAATCGTTTGACAGCTGCTCTCTGACATAAATTTAAAATCCGTTTAAGAGTATACTTTCTATGCTTTAGACTAATTAGATAGACTGTTAGGTTAAAACTATGAGACGTTCCCAGTGTCTATTAGGGTAAAATGCTTAAAAGATAATTCCAATTTAAAATGAAAATCGTACCAAGCACTGACGAAAAGCTTATGTATTTTCCGTTAAACCATCTTTTAATTTCCCCACTTAATCGAAGTATTATTTCATATCGGTATGTATCAGTACTCGTATGCATTCCCATATAGCTGTAAAAATATCACGCTCGCACTATAAGAAGCTTAATATTCTTAATAAATACTTCCGTTATTGTTGAGGGCGTAAGTGACGAAAGTTGCGTGTTTTACTACGTGTGTGTGTGTGGGAAAATTAAAATTGCCCATCCAGTGAAAAATCATTTTAAAAAGTCAATCCATCATTCAATGACAGACTTGAAATTAAAATAATGCCCAGTTGCGAAGGAATTAAGGGCGGAAAGAAAGCTTCGAAAGGCACAAAGTAAAAGCGAGGCGATAAAAGCAAGCATTTTTCCATTGATTTTTTTTATTTGAATTTAAGGCGAAATTAAACTTGAGTCAATGTTTTCATTTAATTATGCAAATGTTGGGCCGCAAGTGGGCTGCATGTGGGCACTCCAGCGTCATCAAAGAGTTGGAGTTATGGAATTATCGACGTCGTAGCCACTGTTAAGCACTCAAGTGAATGCATTTACATGCATGAAATTTACTCACAAGCCAGCACAGGCTACGAGCGGTGGCGGATCAGTTGGAGACCTTTTGGTTTTGGATATGAGTTCTTCAGTTATAAAGATTGTAGCAGCGAATTCAACGAATAGTATAAGACATTCCTGTTAAACTTGAAGTTTGGTGCGTGTCTTTGCTAAAATGCGCCTTACTGTAGGCAACGTTTAACTTTATGGGTTCGTTATCGGAATATATAACGAAAATGCACTGAAAAGTCCATAGGTCTTTCCGGATGGTTGATATTGCCGTCGTGCTCGAGTGAATGTGATGCGGTTCTAAATATACTGGAAGAAACTGTTTTAATGCCTGAAGAAAATAATATCCAAATATTCTTGTCCTAAATTGCTGTTGGTATTTTTCTTCGTTTCAAACAATCCCACACTTGTTTTAATTATTGTAGATTCTTCTGTTTAGTGAACTAAACATTTTTTTTTATATTTTTCCTGGTCCGTACTCCAATAACAGAATAAAGAGATAGAAAGTCAAATTCCAATTTCTATAAGCTTAAAGCTTCAAAGATAATTTGGTAAGTTTTCATGGCAGGTTGCCGGGGCCCGAGAAGCTTTCTATACCATACTAAAAGAACTAGAGTTCAGGACCCAAATTCATTGTCTTTCCTATAAGAACTTACAATGAAGTCATTGCCTAAATTTAGGCTCAAACGTTTTACTTATAACAGTAACTATCCAACACCTCCTGTTCTAATACAAACACACACACATTTCAACTGCCGCATGTCACTTAAAATGCCTGTTGTTTTAACGCTTTACTGCTTCACTTTGCTCTTCTTTCACAGTTGCGCCCATCTGCCGGCCCGGTCAACGTTTCGTCTACGGTTCCGGACGACAAGAGACGATTAAAATTGCCTGCGAAATTGAGGCGAATCCAATGGAGGCAACATACATCTGGAAATTCAATGCAACACGCGGCGAGGTAATCGACATACCAGCATCACAAATCGCTGTGGACCGTGGACGCAGCATAGCACACTACACGCCCATAACGGAAAATGTAAGTACGCGAAGAAAGCGCGGCAAGTAGTCGGCATTGCCGCCATTGCACAGAAGGACGCAGTGGCGGCTGTCGATGAGCTGAAGAGTTATAAAGTTGAAAGTAACAAAGCAGCAGCTGACTGCAGACGGTCCGACTGACTCGATGGCTGGCTGGCTGGCTGCGTGAATGACCGAGTGGAAGACTGACTAGTTTGTGAGCGGCTGCCGAGTTTACTGAGTGCACGGGTGACTAGTTCGTTACTGTATGACTGACTTGTGTGCGACTGAATGGCTGCCTAGTTCATATAATGGATGGCTCACTAGGTGGCCGTCTGACTAGTTTTATAAGTGTTCGGTTGATTGATTTACCGTGTGTATGACTGACTGGTAAACTGATTGAATGACTGACTAGTTTGCTGAGTCTATGCCTGAAATGACCGTCTGCTGAGTGTTCCGTGAGCTTAACTCTACGCAGTATTTGAGTTGATCGAATGTCAGCGTTATGAATTATGATGTGTTGCCTGTGTCATGCCATTACTGGCGTTGCAAAATGCTTTGTAGGAGTCATGTGACTTATGCATTTTCAGCACACGCACACAGGTATGTATATTAGGATGTTCGTTATTTTCTAAGCTGACTTTTTCAATTTTGGTCTTAAAACAAATTGCCTTATATATTCAACGTTGCTCATACGACATGGTTTACTCTACGTTCAGGGTACTTAATACAAAACTTTAACTGTGTATAACTTTAAGAAGAGTGAGTTTGTGGAAAAAATTTTGTATTAGAATATCATTTCTTCAAAGCTGTAAGCTTACTTTTTTAATGCAAAAAAATTATCTTCTTGCATAACGGACACCCTAATATACTCCTATACGTGTGCCTCTGTACGACAGCTAACTTTCCCGTCACTCGCATGCATTTATGCACGCGCCTGTGTCGCCTCGACGATAAATCATCAATTTTCCAATAGATTCGCATAATTTTCCAACTGAATTGCGGTTTTGAATTCGCAATGAACCTACAACGGCAGCAACGGCAAGCGACAATAACAATGCGGCATACAAAAGGGGTCAACGTCAGCCAGCTTGCAGCCGTCAATTTGCTTAGCCTAAGGTCGTTAAGCATAGCAATATACTGTTATTTGTGCACGGCTCTGACATGCAAATGTGCTGTCCCACATACATACACACACGTGTATATACCAACGCATACAGTCTGGCATAAAAAAAACATACAGTGTGGCATGCATCAGGCAGGCGCACTAATAAATTTTGCACTATTTTTTCGCATTTCGCCTATACAGCCTTTTTATGCTAACTAACTTGTGTTTTCTTTTACTTTTTTCTTTTCTCTTTTGCTTTTTTTCGCCGCTCCTCTTCTTTGCAGGACTATGGCATACTGATCTGCTGGGCGAGCAATGAAATTGGCGATATGAGTGAACCGTGTGTTTACACCGTGACACCATCAGGTGAGTGTGAGTAAACAATAACAGCAACAACACGTTACGGCAAGTGTGAAAATACTTAACACGCGTGCGAAGCAAAAAGCAGAAAAAAACACTGAATTGAAATGTGTGAAAAGCGCTAGGGCAACTGTAGTAGTAGTTGTTGTAGCTGTAGCTGTAATGGCAGTACGGTGAAAAAATTGGTTACACCCCACGCTAATAAATACGCGCACTATTCGTTTGTGTTGGCGCCACAGTGTCACCAGCGCCACTTGCAACATGTCAATTGCAGGCAGACTTTTATTCGGGATCTTAACATTGTAAAGGTTGTGCTAGTGCTATGATAGGCTTCTGATAATTTTTTAAGTTTGCTAAGTGTAGCTGTTGGTGTTTGCTTTAGAAGAGAGCAAATGCTTGAATATTTTTTAAATTAAATTTTTTTTCGCATAGGTGGCACCTTTAATCAGAATAATTTTATGTTTTTTTATATCTAAAAGGAAACGTTGGAAACCCTAAAAATATATACATACATACTATTAATGTACAAAATAATAAAATGAAACAAAAAAAAAATGTGTGAGGTGGCAACTCTACTCAGAACAATTTCATGATTTTTTATGGCTAGAAGAGAATGTCGGATTCTGTATGTAATACAAGTATATACATATACACATATACCATATACGTAATAAGCTTCACGAACTGAGTGAATTCTTAAACCCATTTTCCCAAGAAACTGCTCGGTTTTCGGAATCGTCGATATCTACTCACTATAGCTTATAACTTCTATAGAAATCGATCGATCAAAATCAAGTTCTTGTTAGAAAAAACTTTCTATTCGGCGAAGTATCTTCAAGAAATTCAGCGAAAAATATTATCCAAGGTATAACTAGAAGACATTTTTTAAATCGGACTACTTTAGCCATTTAAACTGGCCCATAAAGATCGAACGCTTAGATGAAAAATTGTTTTATTTCTCGAGATATATTCCAGAAATTTATCACGGAATATTTTCTAAGAAAATTGTGCAATCTCAAAGAAATTGTTCAGTTCGAATTACTGTGGGATATAGCTGCCATATACGAGATATGACAATTAAGTAATGAGACTGATTCCATAAAAACCGTATATTTGAAAATTATTCTACAACTCTGCCATACGGCGGCGGCAGTTGCAACACGGCGATCCCTTTAGAGGCCAAATATTGGGACACGCCGAGGGCGGTGTGGCACGGCGCGTTGTCGTGATGGAGAATCCAGTTACGAGGGATGTCTGGGCGCACCCTGTGACTCGTTCTCGCAATCTTTCGAGTACTTGCCAATAGTTGACTTGATTCACAGTTTTCCCCGGTGGAACGAATTCTTTGTTGACGATTCCACGGCTATCAAAAAAGGCAATAATCATCGTTTTCTCCTTCGACTTGCTCATGCGAGCTTTTTTCGGGCGAGGGGTACGCGGAGACAACCATTGTGAGCTTTGGCGTGACTAAGAGCACTATCACCATACACTGTTACAATTTAGCGTACGTTTTCGAAGCTGTTTCGCCCAATCTGGCGCAAAATTTGATCGCGACGATTTGCTCTTGATTTCGTTTTTCCATTTTCGTGACGAGCACTACAAACACACGTCTACCCAACTTGCCGCAGCAGGCGAAATAAACAAGCTAGAGCGATGGTACATTTATCAATGGAGAGGGGAGGGACGCCGGAAAAAGAGAAAGGGAATTTCAAGGTCATAGGTTTACCACAAGCGTGGCAATAAAATCAGTCTCATTACTTAATTGTCAAACCTCGTAAGCTGTTCAAAAATCTAAGCTGAGAAATTGCTTTGCTTTACTTTGTTGGAATAAAAATACTGAAAACTCTTTATAAAAATGCTATTATGTTAACAGTTCACGTGCAAATATAAATTTAAGTCTGTATCTGGACTGTCGGTCCAGGTTTCAATACTTAGAACGGTTTTAGGACCCATAAATTCCTTTATTCTCTGGCAACTTTTTTAGAGCTTTAGTTAACAAGGACCTAAACCCAAATTTCTTGGTACCATAGAACTTCGCTTTTGTATTCAATTAACAGTTACTAGGAAGAGAGGCAGCTCCCGCGGTCCAGCAGCTAAGATAGGATCCACAAGTTCGTTTTTCCGGCTACTGTCGACCTTTACGCACCACTTGAGTCTAGCAAAACACCAGCATGGCTTTCGAAAACTGCACAGCACCACTACAGCACTTAGCATCATAAACACCTAAATAGTTCGTGTCTCAACCAAAAACCACTCTGCGAGAGAACGATCCTCGTAGCGTTGGACTTGTCAAAAGCTTTGACATAGTCAACCGGACAACGCTACTTGAGGTCATCCAAAAATCTACTATTACTCCAGGGTTGAAGAGGTGGACTGTGAACTACCTGAGCGCTCGACAATCATCCGTACTGCCTCGAGGTAAAAACTCTAAATTGAGAAGAATTAAACGAGAGGTTCCGCAGAATAGTTTCCTCTCCCCCTAACTGTTTAACTTCTATACCTCCAAACTCCCTCAACCACCAGAGGGAATTTGTATCACCTTGTACCCTGAAGATTGCACGATAATGACGTCAAACAATGGAATCGATGGCATGTGTTCAAAAGCAGAATTCTATATCTCCAACCTTTTTCACTTCCTTGCTGCACGAAACCTAGTACTCTCCTGCACTAAGTCCACAGCGACCACATTCACAAACTAGGCGAAGGAGTGTAATCTGGACTTTAATAATGCAGTCGATGTCGTTAAAATTCCGACTGTCAATAATCCTAAAATATTGGGTGTAGCATTCGACATTTCTCAAATGACCGCTATTATCGCCGCAAAAATTTGATGGCCTGAACACAGAGAAACGCAGAAGAGGAAGCTTCAGATATGTCAGAACACTGCACTCTGGTTTCTTAAGGGATGATTCCTGGTGTCTCCCATCGAACATTTGTACAGTAAGGCTCACATGCTCCCAGTTAAGGAGCACATTGAACTTCTCACGAAGCATTTTCTGCTGGGATTTTTCGTATAAAACACCCCTGCAGGCATCTGTCATATCTGACACCCCAATATCTATGGTCCGACCCCGTCGAAACTGCAGGTTTCCTGGGACCACCGTTGGATGACCTCGATGACAAATTATCTAAACCTCACCACACTAGCGGGGACTAGATAATCGTTACACAGCATTTCTAACCTTTCAGCCCTGGACGCCGATATTGCGATAGAGCTTCTAATAGCCATACAACAAAGAAAAGGTTAGGCTTACTGAGTGCAAAGAGCTCACTTTATCACTTACGATCGATCTTGAGTTAAAAGAATCTGCGGCAGCGCATGAGGTAATAATAGTCGAGGATTGGCCAAGCTTTCTCGAAGTTCTGTTATAAAGTAGTGGAACACATGAAGAAAGGTGAGTAACGACCCATTCTCAATACTCCTGATATCGGCGCTAGTATGCCTCTATTTGCTTGATCATCAGATTTACAATTACCTATCGACTTTGTTGTGGCTTGATATCCATACTTAGTATCATCCCTAAGAGACGCGTACCCTATTGGTGTCGAACTTAGGTGTTCCTTAACCAGCCCTGAACGCATGGTTAGAACGCACAAGGCCCTGCTCTCAAAGTAGATGGTCATATTCAGCGATCGTTCCATCAAACTTAGTTTCTATACATCCTGATGAATACGATTTAAATACGTATATATGTTGCAAAAAAAACTTTATTGTTAGAAACGCTGCTAAGCCTACCGTTGTGAACTATTTTCAGGGTTACTGCTTTTGAAAAAAGTTCGTGCCGTAATAAACGAATTAAGCCATTACACCAAATAAAGGATTTCTACCTTAGTTCACTTTTTTTTACTCCAACAGCCATTCAAAATTTCACAGCGGCTTTGAGGTAAATAACTAAAGACCACATATTTTTGGCCTTCAAGCGCTTTTTGCAACACAGCTTTTTAGATTGGCGTCAAATGACAAAGTTCTGTTTGCCAGCGTTTTCTATTCAAACTGCAAGCGTAACCAAAGCATATAGCAAACTCGATTTTTTCTGCCGCAGCAACATGTATTTCATGCCGAAAACGAGATTTCGAAAAAAAACGCACTAACATTTTTTTCCATTTTTTTCACTTCACAGGCGAACCGGATCCATTGGTTAACTGCACGCTACTCAATCAAACGTCGACCGGCTTTCAAATTGAATGCGTCGAAGGCTTCAACGGCGGTCTGGAGCAGGATTTCATAATGGAAGTGTATGTGAACGGAACGACACGCTATCCGAAAGTTTTTCGATCAAAGTGAGTAGACCAGTCGGCCACGCACGTCACGCAACACGCTGGCCTGCCCCCCAAAACTAAACCAAAACTCAACAAAGCCGCCTGCTACAACCAACAGCGCTGGCATCTATCCCCTTCCCAACCCGCTTCGCTCGAACACTCAGCAATTCCGGCTATTCATGCCTAAAATTGTGCTGAATGACCACTGGCAGCTCCGCAATATACGTCCATTTGTTGGCCTGATGCACAGCTGCCACACTTTCGCACTGACATACGAGCACACATAGAGTGGCAACTGCAAATGCTGGCAACAACAGAAACCAACAAAACTGCGTCCTGTGACGCCGAATTTCACTTCAAGTGCGGCATTTGTGCTCGACTTTTTTCGGATTAATTCTGCAAATCTTCTATACACCACACACTTTTGTCTCTGCTCATTCGCATTACCTTCCTCTCTGTCCCTCCATCTTATTTTCATTTTACGCTACGTTCTGCTCGGTTGATTTTGAATGGTTGACTTACTTTTTTCTTCTTCTTTTTTTTGTGCGCTGCTGCCATGCCTGTTACTGGTGTCTACTTTTATTGCCTGCTGTCACAATTCAAATGCCTAAAATGCAACAATAACAATAACAATAGAACACCGTACTTCGAAATGCGCGGGCTGGTGCCTGGTGCCGGCTACAATGTCTTCTTGGTGGCGCACAACGAGAAGGGACGCAGCAATGCAACCATTCTGCAAGTGTATACGCTCAAGGATCCGGAGAAGCAGACGGGTGAGTGACTTCAAATGTACATTGATGGTGCATATGCGTGCAATTAAAATTTTGTAGTGTTATATTATAAGCACATACTTACTATGCAGTCGCATAGTAGTGAATTAATTTTTTAGAAGTTTGTGGAAATATATGATTTTAAGTACACCATTGTGTACATTAAAAAAATATATGAATGGCTCAAATTTTTTTAAGTACCTTAATAAAAATCATTTAATTTTTAATTAATTAAATTAAATTATTTCATTTTTTCAATTATCTAGATTATTATTTTTTATTCAACTTCTATATTACTATTTTCTTTAAGTTTATTTTAAAAATTAAAAATTCTGTAATATTCTTGAAGTTTATAAAATTTGAGAAATACATATTAGCACGTTATTTTAATCAATGTATATCAACCTAGAATGCTTCGATGATCTGAAAAAGTAAAGTCAAAATTAAATGATATTTATAATACCTTAACGTCAAATCAAACAATATTTCTTAATTATTGTTGAATTAATTTGTTTTAATTATTGCTTATTTAAATAATCTAAACAATGTTTTTAACTTTTAAATTATATATTTTTATAATTTCAATTAATTTACATTAACCCAATTTGTTTAGTTTAATTAATAATTTAATTTTTAAATATTTTATTATATTTTTATTTTAATTATTTACTAAATTTCACTTATCTTATTTTAGTTAATTTATATTAACCCAATTTGTTTAGTTTAATTAATAATTAATCTAATTTACTTTATTTTAATAATTTAATTTTTAAATAATTTATTTTATTTTAATTTTAATTAGTTTACTAAACTTCACTTAACTTATTTTAGATTTTTTTATCTTTTATTAATTTTTTTTTTAATTTACTAAACTTTTAATAGTTTACGTGATGATTTTAATTCAAGTTAAGATTTTAAGTTAAGTTAATTATTAATTGAATTTACTTCATTTTAATTAATTTAATTTGAAAATATTTTTATTTATTTTAGTTTTAGATAACTAGCTTAATTTTATTTAAATTTGATTAATTTTTGAGTACTGCTTATTTTTATATTTCTTAAATTTATTTAAACTATTTAATCTTTTAATTGCATATTGTTATCACTTTTATTAATTTAATTTACCTAATTTTAATTAATTTAAATTTTTAATATTTTATTGATTAAACTTAATTGACTAAATTTTATTTTAACTTGGTTGTAATATTTTTTAATAACTTTTTTTTAATTAGCATATATTACAAATTTAGCAATAATATTAATTTTTTATGTACACATTTTATCACTTTAATTAATTCAGGTTAACTTTAATTGCTTGAGTTTAACTAATTATTAAGCAGAAAATCAATACTTTTTATGTATTTAATTTTTAAATAATTTAATTTTTATTACATAATAATAATTTTAAATTTACCTTTTTAATATTTCTTTTGTTTTTTTGTAAATTAATTTTAATTATTTTTAATATTAGGTTGTCAAAAAAGTCTTGCGGTATTTTCGCTAGTTGGCGCTGAAAGCGCGTAGTTCTAGTTTTATTCGTCGCATCGGGTTTTGCTATACCTTTTTGGAAAGCTCATTTCACGCGTGTTTGATTGATTGTCGTTTCTTTTAAGTCGTTCGTGAGTTATAGCGTCGCAAACATGGAGCAAAATAAAGAGAAAATACGGCATATTTTACAGTACTACTACGATAAAGGCAAAAATGCATCTCAAGCCACCAATAAAATTTGTGCAGTTTATGAACCCGATACAATTTCCATTTCCACCGCACAACGATGGTTTCAACGTTTTCGTTCTGGTGTAGAGGTGGTCGAACGCCACGCTCCAGAAGGCCTGTCGTCGAGAATTGCGATAAAATCGTTGAATTGGTCGAAAGAGACCGGCATAGTAGTCATCAAACCGTTATAAACCATTTGAATCACTAAGAAGCTCGATGTATGGGTGCCACACGAATTGGTTCAATAAAAATACCTCAAGACTTTTTTGACAACCCATTATAATATGTCTCTAAACAACTCTTTTTTTAATTTAATTTAGTCTGATATATTTGTATTATTAATTCATACTGATTTTATTAAATTTACAATCATTTAATTTAAAAAAATTTTGTGTTAATTTAATTAATTCTATTTGAGTTCAAGTGGATAAAATAATTTTTTTTATTTCGTTTGAATTAATTTAGTTGAATCTAATTTGATATAAATTAATATTATTAAGTTTATATTAAGTACAAAACTAATTTATTGCAATTTAATAACATTAATTTCTTCGAAATAATTTAAATCTAAGTTTTGGTTTTAATTTGAATTTAACTTGATTTCAATATCATTTAAGTTATCGTACATTAATTTTAAATTTTAAATTAATTTTATTTTGTATATTATTTTTTGCGATATCTGCTGTTATTGTCGGAAAATGCAGCAGTTCTTTGTAACCTTTTTAATGTTACCCTTTTTTTAATCCACGAGAGAGTAAACTTTGAGAGCTCTGTTAATGGCTCTGTCTCTAACCTCTCTAACTTTGCACATTATCTCGACTTGAACATTTTTGGTGGGTGCGATTTTTACTTCTTGTACCGACATGATCACAAATTTTCTACCCAAATCACACTCAAAGGCCTCAACATTTAGCCGACAACCACTCAATAAGCACCTTAAAGATTTATACCCAGAGGTCTTCAAACTCCTTATAAAGAAAACTGTCTACACAAGAGGTCTCGCCATACCAACTGTATTTCCTTTAAGATCAAGTAAATAACTGCTCCTGAAAACGTTTTGAATAGTATCCCACCAGTAAATGGTCTAAATATAGAAGCCTTCGAGGCGAAACTTTCTTGCTGATATCAGTTATAAAACGGTTTGGTGATACATCGATCAAGCAGAAATTGTATTCGTTAAAATGGGGTTAATTGGAATGTAAAGAGAAATTTCAGATGGTTTGTCTATTATTTTCAAAGTTTAGCAAGAATGGCTTAGACATTTTGCAGCTTTCAAAAAAGATATACAACTTCATATTCAATATGATAGATTTCGAGTAAAGCTCTTCTCGGAAGCTGACACGTATATTTTCAAATTGAGTTAAGCAGTAAACTAGCCTAAATTTCTATTTTCATGAACTCATTATAGGAGTAATGTAATTCGGGTGTCTCTTCCAGATTTACTACTTAAGTATATACATGTACACTTTATGGTATGTTATTTATTAGTTTCAGTTAGATAAGGGCTAAGCTGTTCAAATAGTGTATCCAAACCTGAACTTCTATTTATTGGATAGAAGAAAGCAGAGCTACATACATACATAAATATTGTCATAATCATAGGCAAACTCGACGATTTTGTAGTATAAACTTTGGTAGCTACTTTCTTAGTTAGGAATACCAAATGTTAAACCCTAAGTTATAGGTGCTTCAAGATATCTTTATAGAAATTCGGAAGTTTCATTTTTTATTTTTAATTTTCAATTTAAACAATTTTCTTTTTTGTATTGAATTTTTATTATAAAAATTTATTTTAAATTTTGTTTCGAATTTTTAGTCGTTATTACTTACAAAAAGGGTGGCATGAGTGCGCCGCCACGCTTTTACGAACCAACAACTGCCACAAGTATTCTAACAACACAAATCTACAACAGTACAATAACAAAAATTAAAACAGATAAAAGTAAGAATAGTCCCCAGTGTCCAACAAACAACGCATAAGCATTGAAAAATCTGACATATGCATTAGGGTGGTCCTTAGGCAAACAAAAGACTGGAACTTTAAGAATTATCGAAAGTAATGATTATACACTGCACAATGTGAACACGAAATAAATTGCTGGCGAAAACGGTTATTATGAAAAAACTATAAAAAAAAAATAAATAAAAATGTTCAAAACTTACCGGAAAACGGTAAGAAAATACGTGGATTTTTTAGCGAATATCGGTACTAAAATAAATTGAAATTTCAATTTGAATATGGTTAAAAAAAAAACTTTTTTTTGGGTAAAACCGGACAAAATTATGTTGATTTTTACCGAAAATCGGTACTTAATTCAATTGAAATTTATTTCGATATATCTATGATTAAGAAAATTAATAAAAATATTCAAATATTACCGAAAATTGGCAAAAAAATGTTGATATTTCACCGAAAATCGGTATAAAAACAAATTAGCATCTCAATTTATATATCATTAAAAAAAATACAAAATGTTCAAATATTACCACAAATCAAGTAGTTATCTCATTTATTATAAACTCATTTGTAATTTTAATGAAATTAGTACCGATTTTAGGTAAAATTTGTATCTTTTACTGAACTTTTGTAGATTAAACCAATGTGTTGTCAAAAAATATTCAGCTATGTAATCGATTTAAGCATTGAATTGAAGGAAATTTAGAGAAAAAATCCACTTTCAACAGTTAAGGACCACCCTCATATATACATTCACTCCACTGTAGTAGTTGTTGGCATAAATGATTTATAAGCCAAGCCCTCCTTCCAACCACAATATCCTTTCATCGCTAAACTACGCTTGTTCATGAACTAATAACGGTCATCAGTTCTCACCACTGCCAATACGTAACATCATTGTATTCCTTTTTTTCAGATCTCTCGCTCGCCTATGCGCCCGTAATCGAGGATATCCGGCCATTTCTCGGCATACTGGTTGGCATTGTGGGCAGCATATTCCTGGTGGCGCTTATCATTGTCATTATTGTTCGCATGCGCGGCTCGACGGGACGCGATCGCAATAATTACTCGCATCCAACTACAACCACTGGGCGTGGCAATAATAATAATGGCAGCGTTAGCATCGGTACACTACACAATGGCCAATCAATACAGGATATACGCATCGGTCGGGATACCTGCCATGTGACGAGCAGTTTAGATAGCATAGACAAGAATCCGGATATAATACCACAAGGTGGGTGACAACAACTGCACAATACAAAACATTTTACAGTTGCACAATAGGCACGGTAATGGTTTGTGGTAAAGTGTGTGTATGTTTGGTTGCTTGCTGCCAACTGGTCTCCCATACACACACAGACACATACACAGATGTACATACATAAATGCAAAACTATAATTAATGTCGACTTGTTTCGCCTTGTTTCTTGTCTCTCTATGTTTGTAGATGGCCGTGACGATGACGAGGAGTGGACCACCAAGGGACATAATCGCGCTTATGCAACAGCCGCGCTGGCGGAGCAGAACGCCGTCATCACCTCATCCACCTATGATCATATAATGCCAACATATGCTGTTGTCGATAAGAAGTCGGCAGCGCAGCATTTGCAACAATTACAACAACAACACCAGCAGCAGCAACAACATCAACAACAACAACCGCCGCCGCCATCACATGGCCAATACATACACTACAATGCGCTGATACCGGTGAGCAAAATGGGCGGATATGCTGCGCAGCAGCAACAACAACAACAGCAACAGGCGCAGCAGCAACTAAATAAGGTATACGCAAGCACACATGCATGCAAGCACACAAAATGAAGCTCAATAGCGCTCTAAGCAAGCCGAAACCAAACCAATTGTCGCCAAATAGGCCGAGCCATTACAAGCAGCACCGTTAATCCGGCTTGTCCGGCTTGCCTGCACCAAGTGCCGCACCTTTGCCATACCAACAATGTGCCAATGTACCAACAATGTGCGCTCAAGTCGTGCTTATTTATGGCTGCCACTGTGTGGCTTAGAAATTTATCACCGCTGCGCATAAATGTTGCCACATTATGTTGCCGCATGCGGTGGCCGACAACAAAATATGGTCGCTTATGCGCTGGTGCGCACTGTTTCGCACGCTTTACGACGGTGTTGTTCGGCGGTTTCGGCTGTCATTTGGAAAATTGATAATCCCAAATGCATTTTGGTCCATTGTTCTTTTGTTTGTTCGCGCATAAATCGGGTCGCTTAGCATTGTTCGAAACGCCCGGTGAAAACAACGCACTGACTCATTTATTGCGGTATCTTTTGTGTGTAGCGTTTCAATTTACTTCGAAAAGGAATTCCAAATCGATTTTTTTTAATCAAATTTTTTCGAAATCCAATTTTTTGAAATACATATTTTTCGAAACACATTTTTTTCGTTTTTTAAAAGAATTTTTTCGAAATCGAATTTATTTTTCGAAACATATTTTTCGTTTTTTAAAAAACTTTTTTCAAAATCGAATTTTTCGAACTCGAATTGTTTCGAAATCGAATTGTTTCGAAATAGATTATTTTCGAAGTCCAGTTTTTTTACATCGAAATTTTTTCAAAATCAAATTAATTTTTTAAGACTTCCAGCAATAAATGACTCATTAATTGGTTTCAATGAAAAGCTTCGCAAGCTTCATGTCGCAAGTTTACAAAAATTTATCCACTTTACAGTTGATGGATTTGCCTATACCTCCTACTCTCGTAATTTATAATCATCCAAGTTAATACAAACACCCTCAAAAAATTTTTAGTTTTAGTGGTTATCTAATATTTTGTTAGGTGTGTGCCCATAGTACTTTGAAACCAGCAACAATTCTTGTAAAATAATTATGATCAGGGGCTCTGAAGATCAAGTAATCATTTGAGAGTAAACCAGGTGAACCAGCTTACAAAAGCACCGCCTTGTAAAGAAGCTCCAGGGTTTGAAATACGGCGTAACTTATTATGCTTTTACGATCTCTATCTTCTGTGTCTGATTTAAAATTGGTGCATCGCCTCAAACTCCTCCAAATTTTCTATGCGGCTATTTAAAGAGAAGGCGGTTGAGTACACTTTTCACAATCGTTCATATTTCTTGATGTTTTGAGCGCTTCTATTCTCTTGATTATTTTTGCTTTATGCTAACCTCTCCTTTTTGTAATTTAGTTCGAGACCAGCAGATCTCTGCTTTGCAACTATTCTAGTTTGCTCCAGTTTTCATCAGTATTAGTTCCACAACTGATATTATTGTCTGCTTGAAAAGAAAACTCGTGTAATATTGATCAAGTTTTCTAGGGCCTGAAGATTTATTGTAGTACATTACTTGCCTGATAACATGGCATCATTTTATATAAGTAGACGCTATAGCATAGTAAATATACCGATATTCAGCGGCTCTTTTCATCATATAATCAGTATTCTAATCGCAGAAATCGTCTTGAAAAATTATCACCAAAAGCAAGTATTTAAACCGCATTATGATAGAGTTGAAAGGTAGCTCACTTCATGTATCCTGACATAGATGTTATCTTCGCTTAGAATGGCTTTTTTGCTCGAGGTATGATGGTATACGATTCTTAGTCCTTAATTAGTCTAAATTATATATTATCCGATTTAAAAAATAATACGAAAATATTAAATTTCCGTGGTTAAAGTAATACTATATTTAAGCGTTAAAAACTTGAGCACAAAACTAGTTTGAATTTGTCATATAACTTTTGGTAGGGGTGTGCGTCTTCACTAAATTTTTATGGATTTGCGCCTAATTGTAAAAAACATTTTTTTTTTCAAATAACTGAACAAGTGGAACATTAGTGCTATAATGCATTTTGGCTACCAACAACATTAACAAAATTTCTTTACCAAATTACAAAGCCGTAAATTTGACTCCTTCAAAGCTTAGAGGTGTAGATTAGAATTATAATTACTGTTAATAATGCACGAAAGCATGCAGTTCACGTCCGATCACGGGCTGTCAGTGTCCAAATCTTCAATGCAATCGCCAATAAGACACATCAAAGACTGCCGCCAGCCGAGAAGACCAGCTGCATTGACACGCTGCAATGTGGTTTATTGAAAATTGTTGAAAGGCATTGCTATTTCATTGCTGCAAGTAAGCAATTTGCACGGCGCTCCACGTCACTGTGTGTGTGTGTGTCGATGCGTGAGAATGTTAATGTATATGTGTGCCTTCTATGACTGTAATGCTTAACAGAAAATGAACAAACCGGCGCGTCGGATGTCGCTGATGGCTGTGGGCTGCCAGCAATGAGCGCGTATCTCTACACTGCGCCCAAAATGCAGCTACACTTATTGCATATTGTGCAACTACGAGCAACTGTTGGCTATTGTTAGCTTGTACAGATGTACGTGCATGGGCGCTGCGTTGCGGCTAAATGCATTTTCAATCACTTTGCGCTGGTACAGTAACAATGCCACGCCAGTAATGTGGCCAGAAGAACATTACCAGCATCATTGCGGCGGACAGCGCCAACACTCGAACTCTGCTTTCGCGCTGCTCGAAGGCGTGCTTTTGAAGGCGACAGTGGTGGAGGCGGCAGCAACGCGGTATTGTCGTTGCGGCCGGCGCACTTTACGAGCTCCCAAAGCGCGTTTTTGTGCTGTACGTTGCTGGCTCTTGTTTATCGTGCTCATAATTTCCATGGTTAATATCGCATTGTTCGCGCTTTGGAAGGATATTTCACGCGAAGTTCTATGCCATTTCCACTTTATCTCGGTTTTTTGGGGTGGTGCGACCGCTGGCTGCCTTGGTAGCTCGGCGAAATTTCGCACACACACACACACTTAATTGCTTGGTGCTCTTTTGATAACCACGCCCAGAGTGACCTTTCAACGGCACTTCATTTAGGCGCAAAGTGTGAAATGCGAAGTTGATTTAGTAACGGTGCATTAGCGTTGCATTTTCGAATATTTTTTTTATAGTTTTGTGTTTTGCTTTTGATATTTGCTTTGTTCGAAACATCTATGAGTGTTAATTAACTGTGAAATTTAGTTTTGAATTTATGGCCTCGCATTATAGAGTGCTATTGTAAGTTATTAAATAAAGTTTGGAAATGTGACGCGCAATTTATGGATCAGTTTAGGGTTCGAATCTGGGTTATGATAACTTTTGAACTGGAGACACAACTGTTTGCCGACGCCCCTACTCGGAAAGGCGAATCCGCCAAAATTTCTAAAACTTCGAAAAGTTCCGAGAAAGCGTTCATAAATGGAAGTGGCTTCAAACTCTGAAACTCCTTTTATCGATAAATTTCTTAAGGTTTTTCAGTTAAACAGAAGTAATTTCACCAAGTCAACTGAAATATAGTGTGGTTTCTCAACTAAATGACAGCGCAGTTCGGGTCGCTTAGCATTGTTCGAAAACAATGTACTGATTCATTTATAACGGTACCTTTTGTATGGTGAGCGCTTGAATTGACTTCGAAAAATAATTCGAAATGAAATTTTCTTAAATATAATTTTTCAAAATCGAAATTTTTCGAAATCAAATTCTCTTAAATATAATTTTTCGTAATTGAATTTTTAAAATAAATTTTTTTAAATACATTTTTTTCGAAATCAAGCTTTTTAAATCGATATTTTTTTGAAACTGAATTAATGTTTTAAGACTTCCATCAATAAATAACTCATTCTTCGACTAAATGACAGCACTGTTCTTTTACCGGACTTCTTCATCGTTGTTGTCGGTACCAGACCAACCTAGATACACATTTTAGCGGAGTTTCCAGAAGTAGACAGCTCGTTTTCAGTTTTGCAAACAACACAAATTTGGATCACAAAGAGCTTTCTTTTTACTTACGAATGGAGCCGTCTACCCAAGGACCATTCATGAGTGATACGTTCATCGGTCTTTGAATGTATAGCTTATCCAATAAATACTTTTGCCTCAGACATAAGATCTTCAAAAATTTTTCGGAAAACAGCCGTCTAAGACCTCGACTCACATCCAACCGGCTCAGTTATGGCTACGTAGACCCGTTTGTTTCGTGAATGACATTTGATTGTGGTAGTGTTCGCCGGCTGTTACTATTCCTTGGCTCTATTGATATGCACTCCATAACTTAGGTGTATTTCGGATGTCTCTTACGAGATCTCATTTTTAGTTTTACTAAAAGTTTTAACTCAGCAAGTATACTTCGACTCTTTCGTAGAGTTTTCGGGCCACTTTCAAATACGTCGGCTTGTTAACGATGTGTAGTATATAAATGGATGGATGAACTGTTCCAACCAAGTTAGATTCCCAAGATCTGAAGCTATTTAAGTCTATACCGTCGCCTGCGGTATTACAATCTACGGATCAGTACTACTTTATTAAGAACACCAATTTTAAAACGTCTCTAAGCTTAACTTTTGCCTTTTAAAGCCACAACAGCTTGTGGAAAAAATAATAATTGTCATTGTGGACATTCGGAAACTCATCGATCCGTTTATTATTAATCAAGAAGAGGAATGAAATGAAAAAACTACAAACTACAACCAAAAAGCATTTTCTTTTAAAATAATCTTACACCTTTACTCTCTCCCATCCACAGACTGATTTAACCTACGCCGAGTTGGCTGGCCCAGGTAATGGAGCACGCATGACGCCTTACTGCAGCGCCACCTTGGGTCGTCCACGACAAACGGAACTGAAACGAGCCGAACCAAATATCTATTCACAGGTAATAAAAATGATGGACGATGATAGTCCGACCGAGTTCGAAGAAATCGCCATACAATGGCCCAAACAAACACACAACAACACAACCAGTACACATCCGTTAGTGCAGGCAGCGGCAGCAACAACAACGGCAGTCGCTTATGTAGCCGGACGTTCGACACGGGTGTGAATGATAAAATGATAAAACTCGCTTAAGGACATAAAACAATAAACAGCATGAGTATAATACCAAATAAACTGTACACAATACTCTATGTATATATGTATATGTATGGTTGTATTTATGTAAGCTTAGTGAAATATTTCAAACTAATAGCCACATAGATAAATGGGATTAGCTAAGGCCATACTTAGGTCAAGTGAAAAACAATATAATTGAATGTGCAGCAATAAAATGGGTTAACGAGCGACTATAGAATGAACTGTTATTTTTATGAAAAAGAGTGAGAGAGACTATGAGCATTTTAGTAAGATTATCTTAACGGGATTTTCATGTAGTGGAAAACTCGGTGCTTTAGTGGGTTGTGGCTTCAACTAAGGCGACTTTTTTGTTATATCCGGTAAAGAACATAATTTATATATGAACTGGTAGGCTATAGAACTAGATCCTGATCCAAAAAAAATATATTTTTTTAATTTTATACAAAGTTAATCCACATTGTAAAATCCAAAAGGAAGGTTTTCATATAACCACTAGTCCAAATATGAGCCCTTCTTTTTCTCTCTCTCCCTTGTTTCCGTCAACCCCAACAACTACTCACTACGTAACGGAATCCAGCAATAAATTTGATAGCCGTGATATCCTGATCAATTGCAGTAGAAATAAAATTGATTGTACAGAAATTTGAAGGAAAATTGTGATCGTCTGGATAACAGCAAAATACAACAATAATAAAAATACAAAAACTGCAATTCAAAGAAACCACACTACAACTACAACTACATCTTCGACCACAAATCACACTTACGACTGCGAATAGCACTGCAGCCATTGCATACACTTTGGGGTATGGGGGTTGAAAGATATATAGAGGGAGAGAGCGTAAGAGCGAGAGCGCTAGAGAGATCAGCCACTAAACACGTACCCTTATAATTTATCTTCATTTCCGTATAAACTCGTTGTATTCCATTCCACTTTAACAGCAATTTATTACGTTTTCAATAATGGTGAGTGAGTAGCAGTGGAAAAGCGGCATGTACCCAAGCGGGAAAACAAGTGATTGCGAAATTTATATCTAATAGAGATTTATCGTCACCACGCAAGGCATGGCATTACTTGCTGCGGTTGTGGAGAAATTGAAAGCTCTTGAAAAGTGTAAAAAAGCATGCTGGATTAAAAAAGTAATTTTCGAAAGGTTTTATCAGCGGGATTCTAGTAGTCTAGTAGATATACCTAGCATACCTTTAGGCGGCTGTGTTTCAGTACTTCATTTACTTTTTAGTTAATATAGAATAAGGCGTATGGAAAACATAAAAAAACGCAGCTAGTATATGCTTCAGTGGAGCTCTTAGATTAATGCCAATTCAAGCTTCAAACGTCATGCTATATTTACTGCCAACAGACTTGTTCTGCAACAAACTGATAGCGAAATCAGCTCTTAGACTGAGAGAATACTCCCTATTAGTCGTTTGTAATCAAGAATTTAAGATACTTAGTAAGTTCCCATTTTTACACTACACCACGGAATTTCGCAATTCTATTGAAATGAACTTAATTTCGGTCCCAATTTTGGCTTCTCTTCCTTCCAGAGAAGAGTGGGGAAAGGGGAAGGTGAACAGGTATGTAGCGATAATGTCCATACGGAAGGGTTCAAACTTGATAATCTATTGGGAGGTAGTGCTTTTTCAGAAAAAATAGACACTAAATCGCCATTCGTCCAATGGACCACTGCAGTGTCTTTCAAGCGAAAATCATAGCAATTATAACAAGCCTCCTGAAAAGGTTTGTGCTCACAGAAAGAAATGTAATTCTTAGTATACACAGACACTAAGCGACTTTAAAATTCTCTTAGAGATTCGTTAAAGTTAGTGAAAGAATACAGTGATTTTTTAATTGGACTGACATTCTATTTCACGATAAACCTACAATTGGTTCCAGCGTCATAGCGAAATTCTTGGTAACTGTGATGCAATGAACTAGCCAACACAGGCACCCCCTACGATTACACCAGAGAGAAGAGGAAGTTTGTATGACTCTGGCTACTTGTAGATATTTAAGCGATGAAAATGTCTTATATACAGCGGAATCTTGTTGGAGGCAATCCCTAAATTGTGCAATAAGCAGGCATAAGAACTCTAGTAAGAGTCCTAACAGGTCACTGTCGAATTAGCAGACATGCCAGCAGGTTAGGAACGCAATGTAATGACTGTTGTAGTAACTGCTTGTATAGGTAAAGGCATTACCGTCTCTGTGGTTGCGAATTGAACCTGCTAAAGGCCTGGATGCACCGTCAGAAAGCCACTATGCCTACCAAATTAAAAATTTTTGAAAGTTGAATCTTGACTAGAGTTAGCATAGATTATTGTTCGAGACAACTTTCAGATTGGAGCACAATTGTGTATCGCGGCCACAAAAATCGAACGATCAACATCTAGTTCTCGCATATAATTTTTTGATTTGTTAATCATAACTTTTAGTTATCGATGATATAATTTTTATCATTTATTTCATGCTAGAAAGGTTCTCATAGCAAACTAAATACTTAAAACCATCAGATAATAAATTTTATATTATCTCATTGCTTTGCCAAAAAGGTGTGCGACTTTGCTAATACCTGTTTAAATGAGCCTGAGTGTAGGCAACGTTTATTGCTATATATGTCGTATGTCTTGGAGTACTGTGTCTTACTGGTTGAAATTGACTCTATTTATATATCATGGACAACATTTTTATTATGGTATATACCTGTCATATAAACAGAGTGGTCAAAGACTAGTTCTTCCATACAGAAAATTATAATTTGTGAAGAGTATTTAACTTAGAGCTATATTGATGATATAATTTGTAATAGTGACTTAAAGCTAATCAAGTTCTCATGGTGAATTAAATATTTAAAATCATCTGATAATCTATTTCGTCTTAACTCATGGCATTGCCAAAAAGGTGTGCGACTTTGCTAATATCTAAGTAAAAGTGCCTAAATGTAGACAACGTTTCATGCTATCGGCATCGTAAATCTAAGAATGTTGTATCTTACTAGTTGAAATGTCGTCCATTTAAATATTGTGGCATGACTTCAAAATTATCTAGCACTAAATCCAATATAATTTATAATTCACTAGAAGTATTTGCTGCAAGTCACATAGACTGCTTAAAAAATTATTTATATAAATGTATGACTACTAGTAAATGCACTTAATCTTCAACCACCACACACTCATACCAATTTCATGCGCCTCGAGTGGCTCAGCGGTAGGCAATTGACTTGATCTGTGCAGCACCCCAGTCGCAGTTGGCCACCGTTGAACGAGCGTCATAGTTGAACTTATTTATTTACCAAACACGGCATTTGAAAGTTTAAGCCCTTAAGCTAAAAATTTATTATTATCTATTGCATTACAAATGCACACACAGCCACACACACGCCCACACACATACATTGAAAGGCATAAATAGCAATAAAGGAGCATTGGAAGTGGCGAAGGAATGCATACAAGCAGGAAGAGAAACAGAAAAGTATGTCGTTCGAAAGTCAGCACGTGAAGAACAACGGTCACAATACCAGCAACAACAAAAAAAAACAACAACAGCAATAATAATAATAATGGCACACATTTTTGTTGTTCGCACAATTGCAACCGCTTGCTGCCTTTTAGTTGCGTGTATTTGTGTTGTTGTTGGTTCTTATACTTTTTATTGTTGTTTTGCGTTTGCTTTTGGTTTTTGTTGTGCTTGCAATTGCGTGCAGCGCGGAGCAGCTTCCTATACTCGATCTCTGCCATATCCGAAAGTTGCTTGGAGCTAGGCAAACGCACACATTTATACACTCAAACTCTTATAAGTACATTAGGATGGGTCAAAAGTCAAGAATTTTTTTATTATTTATAATTTATAAAAATTTTATAATTTTTTTAATAAAATTTTATAATATTTTTTATTATAAATTGTATTATTTCTTTTATAAAATTTTTTAACATTTTAAATTGCCAAACTCACAGTTTTAATTAACTGTTCTAACAACCTATTTTTTATTGACCCACCCTAATACATGTATATCTGTATATATATGTCTACATATAATCCTAAAGCCTCTATCGACGCTGCCCTGCGCTAAGCTTAGCTGTTTGCCCGTTTGTCCTGGTTGCTGTGGTCTGATTGCGGGTAACGTGAAGCGCCGGCGTGTTGCAAAAGTTTACCGTTATTCGTACAATATCGTCACACAACCATACATACAGACACACAAACGAGGAGCGACTTCGCATTGCACTTTTGCTTGCTTGTTTTTCATTTGTTTCGCCTAACGGTATTGTGTGCATATAATGCTCGCTTGCTTGTTTGTTTGCTTGTTGTTGTTGTCGTTGTTTTATTGTTGTAATACGAGCATACAATGGTGTTGCTTAGCAAGTTAGATTGCAATTTCAGTTGTCCTGCCATGTCCTGTCGCTGCTACTAACACCGCAAGGCGCACTAACACCACTACAAACACACACAAACGCACCACTTTGTGTGCAGCACACACAAATGAAAACAAAGCCAGTGGCTTCACCTACACTCACAAAACAAACGCATATAATGGCTTTGGCGCTGTATATGTGTGCATGAGTGTGTAAATGCGCCGCTTCATTTCGCCTGCAACTGCTTTTATGATTTAATTCTTGTTATTGTTGTTGTTATTACTTTTATTTTATACTCTGTTTGGTTTAATATAGCTTTTTTATCACACTAAAAACGCAATAGAATTCCGAAATCTGAGTTTTATTGTTCAACAAGCATATTACATTTCGCCAACACGCACACGGAGACACAGCGATTATAGTAAAACAATGCGACACGTAGCCTGTCACACCTACTGAAATACAACTATTTGCTAAAACACTGTGCACTTCCCTACATTTTTGGTATTGTGTACCAGTGGAGAGATACTTTTCCATAGACTTATACCCAGCGCACCACGTACGTAGTGCCAACGAAATTGGTGAATAGAGTTTTAGTTTTTGAGCTGTACAGATTTAGGTTAGGTTAGGTTGGGATAATATGGTAGGCCAATAATCCACGCATAGACCAGTGTTGGTCCTTTGCGATCCCAGATGGAGTTAATTTGCTAGGTCCAAGAGGAGTAGTCATCATTTAGGATGCCTGTGTAGAGTTGTTTGGAGCCAACATAAACAAAGTTAGTCAGAGTTGCAGAGTATTACAGATCTAGCATAAATCCGAAGGAGGTGAAGTTATATGTAAAAACTTTAGAACATCACTAGGAACGCAGATGAGGGAAACGAGAGGACGAAGTGGGTATAGAAGACTGCAAAGTGGATGAAGTTAGTAAGGATTACTCAGGGCTTTTAGAACAACTCTAAGTAAGACCCGAAAAGGTAAATGAAGACAAGAGATAAATCTACAGTCAGTTATGATACCATCTGGTAATCTAAAGAGTGACATATACTACTTAATTTGATGAATAATCGTATAAAATTAAGATGCTGATCTCTAAGACCACACTAAGAAAAAAATAATCTGAAGCTTCTCAGCTCCGACGCTAGATACTCTCATAAGTAAAAGCATTCATATATCTCAAAAGTGTTAAAATAGATCTTTATCCTACTTTGTATCTATGAGTTAGTATGACAGCCGTAAGTTATACTAGTCCGATGTAAAGAATATATTCCGAGATTGCAACATCGTCTTGGGTAATTATCAAACGCAAATTTTGTGTAGATAGCTTGACAAATAAAAAAATTTCCATACAAGAATTTGAGTTTTATAAGATTGTATGACAGTTATATCCGGTAGTCATCCAATATCGGCGGTTTCGACAAATGAACAAATAAGCTTTGGGAAAAAGGGTCAAGTGCAAAATATTAGATTCGCAAGAGTGGCAGATCTTTAAAAATTCACATTTGTGAACTTTCAATAGACATCCATGAGGTAAAGCTAAGGGTCTTGGCGGACGATAGTTGTAAAAGTTGTATGGGGGAGGGTGAGATGGAAACATCTAGGCATTTTCTCCTCCATTTTCCATCCTTTGCACGATTGAGGCTGAAACAATTTGTTAGTCTTACCTTCGGCGAACCAGAAGACATAGCCGAAACTGACATTAGCAACCTCGACAAATTTGTCATAAGCTTTGTCGATTTTTAAGGTCTTATATATCGTCTATTATATGAAAATTTTTTGGTACCATAAAAGACAGACGCTCTAAGCTGAGATACTTGTTGGGATCGACTTTGTCATCTAACCGAACCCAACCTTACGTATATAGGAGCTGACATTAGCCGTCCCAACCAATTCATCGATTTTTAGGGTCTTATGAGGAATTTTTGGTACTACAACGGATCGGAGCTCCAAGCTGTCCAAGTGAGAGCGCTGTTGGGATCGACCTCGTGACCTAACCTTAACCCAAGCTATTTGTGAAATTTCACTCTCTGTACTCCGCCATTGCTTTCCACACAAAATGTGACGTTTAAACACTCACACGGGGTTGTATTTGAACTCAAATTGAGGATGATAATTGGGTACTGATATTTTGAAGCCCCTGCATCTACGTCAGTACAAACGCACATCAATGAGAAAAACTCTTATGTGGTCGAATGGAAGATGCTATATGTCTTGGTAGATTTCTAACGGTTCTATTACTGGCGAGAAGGTACATCTTATAATACTTCTAAACGCGAAGGACACTATAATATCAGACTCAACTAAGCATAATGCTGATCATAATTTTTCAACTAAGTATTATCCAATTTCGGTCCATAAATCTTGTCCAAACTGCGAGACATAATAGTCGAATTTTATGCCGAAGTGATTGCCTTACTCTTGGCTACTGGAGAAAAAATCATAACTAGTTGTTATTAGCTAGGGCTGACTGCACCGTTTAATTGGCAAGTCTCCGTCATATGGTGGCTTCTTATAAACTATCCGCTCATGCGGTAGACACATTCTTAGAGCCAATTATTCACCATGAAAGACAGTACTTGGTATTTTCTGTGCATTTGTGACTCATACACTGAGTCTTTAAGAGGTTTTCGTAAATAAATGTTAACGTTAAATTTCAACATGTAAGACTTGTGTAAGATCGCATTTCAACAAAAGCTTTTATGGGTGGGATAAAAATTGCACTGCAGCCGTCGCTGGTTTCAACCATACCTTCAAGAGTTAGAACACGTCGTAGTTACCATGAAATGTCTATATAATCTAGAGACCATATCACATGTTACAAAAGATCTTCCAGCAAAATAATCTTCACACAAGTCAACATAAAAGCCGAAATATCCCGATTCATAAAGTGCATTGGGTACAAATTTCACCACCATCCAACCTAAACCTTCTCCCTTACATTCTTATTTCCCACTTCACTCGGTGCATGCACTCCTAGTCTCCTGCCATTTGTTTTCGCCATAATGCACTTCTTATATTCGTAGAATACATGTATTCGGTAATCTCTTTGTGGTTATTGCTATTGCTTTATTATTATTGTTGTTGTGGTGGTAGATTTTCATACCTCATAATGTGGGTAATTTTACAAAGATTTGTAAATAGTTTTCTTTTACCTCAAAACTGTGGCCAAATCACATGTTGTACAAACAAAAGATTAGCGGTACATTTGAGACCACTTGAGCTTTTATTACGGGAGCTTGAGCTTTTTTCTGCTTGTTTGCAATTGCTTGCGCATGGTTGCATGGGTACATAGAAGTTAGAATACAGGTGTTTAGTAAAGCTGCTTATGGATTTGAGAAATGTGTGGGTAACTGTAAAAGTGAAAAATACTTGCTGACTACATCCACAACTCAAAAATCATGTGACACAGATGTTTTAATGGTTGTTACACCCCGAAATACACTAAGCGAGTTAAATGAGCTTTTATCGGGTCTATATGTTGAGAGTTGAAAATCGATTTGAGCTGAGCTTAGTTTTTGACTGTTTGATAACAAATGTTTTTTTTTTTTGAGAAAGCTATCAGTCTGAGTGTTTTTGAGAAATGATATTAAATGAGGCTGAGGTTGAGCTTTTCTTTAATAAAACCAAATGTAGTAGCAAGTGATTTCTTTTATGTAGAAACATTAATTAGTTGTTCTAAAAAGGAATGCCACTTTTTAAGCCAAACCTAACCTAATCAAACCTGAGTTTAAAGCAAGGAAATCTGAGTTATAATTTTTAACTAGTTCAGGACGAAGCTCAATATTATTGCAAGTACTTAAAACCTTGACTGGTCTTTCATATAACAAATTATTCAAATTTTTCAAGAAAGAAATACAAACTGAAAGAGTTCATCTCATACTTGATCATTCATGTAACGTATTTTTTCCATGAAAAGCCAAACCAAGGTTAGCTGGCTTTAGAAGTGCGTCTCTTATAATGTATAATTCGTTTCAGTACAAATTTTTCGGGGAACAACTAAGACCCTAGAGAGACATTTTTTTTTACGCCTTAAGGAGGGTTTAAAATGCCTTCGCACCGTATAGGGATCGTCAACCTCACGTGAGTGGTGTACCCACTAAAACCCTTCTATCATGAATTTTTTGATTTTATTCCCTACCACGGGACCGCTTTCGCATTACTGAGGGTCATCAGTAGACAGATAATTCTAGAAACCAGCGTTATAGCTAAAGTTTCTTAAAGGAAGTAGTGCCACTTCCATCTTCCTATTGAGAGAGGAAATAAATAGTAAGGGTTTTTCGTAAATATAAGAAAGTTGTCTGTATTTGGCCTACTACAGCTATGCAATCTGATTTAGTTCCTGAAAAAATATAAACTTCATTTCTCTGTCATCTATAATCTTTATCTTCATAATGATTTTCCTTCGCTAACGTTTAGCCCAAAAGTAATCGAGGATCCCACTGTGGACATTTTAGATCTCAATATTGTTCATTTGAGTATTAGGTTTTCTGAGAACAACTAATAACTACCCTCGAGAGGCTCTTTTGAAACCAGATCTGTATATAGATGAATCTGAATTCGAAGTTTTTTCTGAAAAACCTATAAGGTAATCAGCAAAAAGTTGAGTTGAGTCAAAACTAAAGAAATGTGAGCAAATGGCTAGTAAATAAAAAATCAGTGTCTGAAAAAGTATGAGTGAGCTAGGACAACATGTGAACAAGAAAGGCGAAAGAGAGACTTAGAGAACTAGAGTGATAGAGAGAGAGGTAGAAATAGAAAAAGAGAGAAAGAGAGATATAAAGAAAGAGACAGTAGAAGACAGAAAAAAAGAAAGAGAGACATATGCTGAGACAACTAGCAGGAGGCAGAGAAATATATAGATCGCAGGAGACAGTTAGAAAGAGGCAGAAAATAGTTGAGTAAAAGAGATATAGTAGATTGAAGAAGTCACACGATAGAGAGTAGCCTTGCCTGAAACGTCTTTTGGTATCGAACGGCTCGGAGGTCCTTCCCGATCCTGACGAAGCTTTTTGGTATTTCTTAACGTCAGTTTACACAGCCGTATTCGTTTTGCGGAGAAATCAAATTCAGATCAGACATATCCGCATAAAGGCAGTCCCTTTTTGTGCTGTAAAATGCAGCTTTGAAGTCGATGAAGAGGTGGTGAAAGTCCATATTCTTTTGATCGGTCTTTTCCAGAATCTGTTGCATGGTGAATATCTGGTCAGTTGTTGATTTTCCAGGCCTAAAGCCACACTGATAAGGTCCAATCAGTTTGTTGACGGTGGGCTTTATTCTTTAACACAAAACGCTTTATATACGATGATGAGGAGGCTTATCCCACGAAATTCGAATACATTTTTATGCTATAAAAATTGCACCTGTGTAGGATATTATAGCCTCTGCGCAGCCAAAATGAACTTTTTCTTTTCTTGTCACTAATTATCGAGCAAAGAATTTCACTAGACCTTGACAAAATACAATTATGTTTTCGGTAGATTTGAAATAATATTAATTATGGGATCTTCATAAGCTTCTCAGCATTAATTAAAGCTTATGTACATACTTAAATGCTATATTCAATTAATTTTCGGCATAAATAGCAAACATAACTCAAGACAACATGTCAGAATAGATACAGATTCATTACGAAAAAGGCTTACCTAATGCACACACACACACATATATTTATATATAATTTTTGAGTTCAAAATGCGAAACTTTAATCTTAATTACAACTTCTGTGCAACACAGATATGCTTATATATAATAAGTGATTAGAGCAAAAACATAATTTGCGTTTGCACACAAATAAACAACACACATACTCATAAATGCATACAAGTCCATAATATACACGCCCTGTATTTGATTATTTTAAATGTAGTTAGCAAGTAAAACATTGCATGATTACTTTGTCCGAAAATTTGCGTAAACATTTCATGTACTAGTACATTCAATTAGCTTAAATGAAATTGCTTTGCAGAAAGCATTGTTATGCAAGTAAACCAACACATGCGCATATAACTGTAATTACAAGCAGCGTTGGGCGTTATCACAAACTTACGTTTCAAGTTAGTATTTGAAGCAAAGTTTGAGATTAGTTTTTAAGCCAGTCAGTTGTATTTTGTTGTTGTTAAAGTTGGATAGCCGCAGGGGCAGCATTCTTCTCAGGAGAGCACAATCGACTCTTCACTGGCAATGTAGAATCCTCGAGTGCCTTGGGAACATAGAAAAATTTCTTCAGGAGACACTCAGTCTTCACGGAGGTGGCTTGGAACCTTTAAGATCGTTATTTTTTCTGGAAACTTGAAATTACATATCTCACTCAGCAAGTGAGACTTGCTTAGCGGTCTGCAGATGGCAGTTCTAGTAAGAGTTGAGTCCAATCAAACTACAATATATGATGAAATTCTATTAAACTGATCGATACTATAAGCAGCAATCACTCTAGTGGGTTGTCCACTATATTTCTTACATCTTTCTGAAATCTTGATGGAACATATCTGTTAAGGCGGTAGACAGTTTTGAAAGCTGCGAGTTCTATTGAGATAAACGATAGTAGTAACCTATTTATGGGTAATCTACTACAACTTTTTCTGGGATCTTGATGGAATATATCTGATAAGGCTCTAGACAGTTTTGGTTTATGGGTTATCTACTACAACTTTTTCTGGGATCTTGATGGAATATATCTGATAAGGCTCTAGACAGTTTTGGAAAGTTGGGAGTTCTCACAAATTGAGTGATATCATGTGAAACAACCTCTCGAGTGGATTGTGTTTTACAACTATCACCATTTTTTGAGATCTAGATGAGGACTATATCGCTCCGTATAACATTTGCCTAGATATTCGACAAAAAATTTTTTTTCGATAAACTGTTGTCATTGCATTATTTATCATTGAAGTAAGAGGCAAATATATTTTATAAACTTATTTAAATTTATTGGTAAACATTTTTCTGACAATATTTTATCCATAATTTTGAAATTTGAAGTTAAATATTTTTATTTTATGATTAAATCTCTCGAAAAGGTCTGCCTTATTCCACCACCCAGAAAAAATGTGTATAGTATTGTTCATCTAAGAAACTCTATACTTAGTCTTTTGCGCGATTTGTACCTGCTTAAAACCTACTTTGTCCTCTTCTCTCGGTATATTTAATGTTAATGAAAATCTGAATATCACTTCGATTTCATTTATGGCCAGATAGGCTTTTGGAAGTTTCCTGGGTATCCCGTTGAGTTAAAATTTTAACACAGCACATTCCAAAAATGTTTTTCCTTCTGATATTTATTGATTCAAACATTTCAAACTTTACTAATATTACTATAATCCCTATATAATCTCGTTTTGAAAAGAACTGCTACACGATTTTCGAATTAAAATTCGAAAGATCATCTGACCAATGGCTTACTCTATCTGACAGCCTAGTCTTAGGTCACACAGAACTGCTATGCGATTTTAAAAGTAATATTGGAAAAATCTATCTGACAGTCTTGTCTAAAGTATCTGGCAGACCGTACTATACGCATCCAACGAACCACATGCACAATATTTCTATTATAGTTTCGGTTAGGGTCGCATTAAGTTAAGTAGCCTCCCTTGTGAAGACCTATTTACATAAGTTTTCACTACAGTTAACATTAAACTCATGGATCTGGAGTAAAATTCCGTCCATACTTCTCCAGCTGATTTAGCAGTTTACACGGTATTATTCACACCAGTTCACGGTCCAATAACTGAAATAAGTGTTATGTAAAAAGTTTGACTTCTTCTGAAACATTTCCATTTATCTTCAAAACATATTTCATTAACTAATTTTAAACCTTTTAGCATAATACTTACTAATATATAAGAAATAACTGTAAATAAATAAACAAAAATTAACATAAATTTCACTAAGAAATCGTTAACGCAAGAACTCATTCGCACGTGAGACACGCACAGCTAAAAATGTTGTTGCCGCACCGTACATTCGACGCATCTTTTAACACAACCGTTTGATTTAACGTTTACAAAATACACTAATACCAATAAAACAATAACACACATCTGTAAAAAATACATATTTCATGCAATCATCAAACTGTCTTTTCTTTGCTTCCTTCTCTTTTTCTACATGCTATCCATAGATCGATTTGGCTCATCATCCGATGTACTCGACGAGTCCCATGTTTGGCGGTCAAACCACCATAACCGGTGTCACCATGTCGCATCCCTCGCAGTTGGCCACATTCACCCCGCCACCGCCGTTATTCACACATAAAGTGATCGGTGCTGCGCAAACGCAGTCGCTGCCACCAAATGTTGCAGTGCCGGTGAGCAGCAATGGGCTGCTGCAGACAGTCACCGCTGGTGGTGGACTCGTGTGTATGGGCATGCCGCCTCATTCGGCAGCGGCGGCTGCGTCACTCATGCATGCAGCGCAACAACAGCAACAGCAAAAACATCAACAGCCACAATCGCCACCAACGGGTGTTAACGGTATGTCGGTGGGTGGTTATGGAGATGTGGTAAGTATTAGAGCAGGCGATAGCAGAAATAAAATCCATATAGAGATTTCTATCAAAGGTTCAGCTTATGGGTTAACCACTTAAACTGAAGTAGGTGAGTCCTTTTTTAGCCTGAAACAACAAGGCTAATGTTACGGAAAGATTCTTTAGGTGTAGTAGACACGCTTGCCCCTTCACAGCTTGGGAGGAAAAGAGTCTACTTATAGTTTTTGAAATAAGATATCAAAAACCTGTTCTTGAAACAAAAGTAAGGTTTCTAAATTCGGTATATCACAATAAAGGTTGATTCTCTAAAACAAGATCACACCATTTTGTATTTCATAAAGATTTATTCTTCTTGATATAAGCTCAAATATTGTCTATAGTTTGAAGAATTAAAATAACCTTCATAAAATCCCCAATTCAATCAACTAAAATTCTGATAAGACTTAATACTTTTGGTCTCCGGTCTTATTCCTTCTGAGTGTTGATCAGAAATTTGGAATTCAGTTTCTTCCTTGATTTCCTTTTACAGTGATCGTAAATTGGCAATACTTTTTCTGAGGATCGTCGCATCTCAGTCCGGTAGCAGCCAAATTAGAGATGGAAAAGATATAGAGACCTCAATTGAATACATTTTTCTATTAGATTTCTAAAGCCCTAACCTTTTATAAGATGTTATTACCATCTTCAAAACTTAGGCTAAGGAATTTTTGAGTTCTCATACTTTGATCTCTCTTTTTAGTCAATTACCTGATTTGCTCTGTGAAATTACTTTCAAAGTAGTCAAAAGAGAGATTTTGTATATTGATCTGCATAGCTTGGATCCTCTAGAAGTTCGAAGACCATAAATAACTGTGGTAGAGTCAACTTAGTTCACTAAGTCCCGGAGTCAATACCAGGAGTGCTACTTCAGTGCTAGTTCTTGATTGCTTTTTTAAGTCCATATAACTCACATCTTTTGTACAGTACAATCTTATATTTTCACCAACATATTCGGAAGGTTTTAGGTTAGGAATTATCAGGGCCTCACTATACTTGATATACAAATCCTAGATTATGGGTTGAAGGAGGTTTTTCATTTTTTACAAATCATAGAAAATCCACTAAACTTCGCCTGAAGATCTCAGAGTCTTAGTGAGCTTTGAGTTTACTTCGATATATTACGGATTTTTGTCCCTATCCACTATTTTCCTCTGATATGCCTATTTCGCAAAGTGTGGGTGTGCTCCCTTGCATCAATTGGGCAGCTCTGGGATTTTAGTCCATATTGTTATTCATCATGATTTTTGGAATATTTTGAGTCACCAAAACAAAGAACCGCATATTTTCTCTGAGAACCGCATCTTTTCTGACTGGACTTTGAGCATTCTTGTTCTTCAAATTAATTTTGCGAAAAATTTGGGTCACCGAAAACGGACTGCCACATCAAAATTTGTTTCTACGAAAGCACATTAGTTAACTACTTTTATCAATTTATAGTGCTTTATGAACAAGAGAGAGTGTTTAGTGGGCAAAAAAATGCTTTGCGTTATTTACAAATAAACGAAGCACAACAAAAAGTCTTTGAATTCACATTCGGAGCGCAAAACAATTTCATTTAGCAATGTCAACAAGCTACGCCTCAAAAATAGCGGCAACTGTAATAACAACTAAACAAAATGCCAAAGCAAAAAACTAATGAAACAACAACAATAACAACACTCAACTTGTATAGAAATGCCAATGAAAGTGGAAGTAGCAGTGACTTAAGGGGCCAGAGTGTACAGAAAAAAGTAAAAACAAAAGCAAAAGTAAATGCAAAAAAGGCAAATGTCAGTTGGAAAATGTTTGGCCTTTGGCGAGCGGTGATGGGCAGAAGTTATATAATATGAGCGTAACAACAACAACAACAGCTATGTTAACGGTGAACCGCAGAAAGTACGACGAATGAGTAAAAATAAAAGCCGAAGTAAAATAGAGCAGAAACGAAAATTGTGCTTTTTGCAAAATCAACAACAATGTGTGCAACAACAATAAGTAGCGTAAACATTTTGCGTAGAACCAAAACAAAGAAGCACGCAAAAAACCGTTAGCAAATAGATAACAAAAATAACAATGTTGGAAAAAATTTAATGCAGTAGTTATAGCATTTTGTTTTTGTTGTTGCAACTTTAACAAATAAATGAGGCGAGCATTATGCGAGTGGCCGAGCACTTTTTGAGCGCCACTGGAAAGTTTGTCGGTGCAGCAAAAAACGAACAAAAACAAACAAAGCGCGCACAAAACACAGCGCTGCAATTTCATGATTGCCATGTCCTTTTTCATATTTCGCCTGGCAGGATATTAAGAACTTTCGAATGCAGTCGCTGGTGAAATTTGGTGTTTAGTTTACGTAGAAATGGTCACATTAAGTTGTGGCTTTGCTTCACCGTTGTTTTGTTTTCACTTAAACCCGCAACATGTTGCGCCGAGATTGGATGATTTTTGTAGAAATTGGATGTGTAGAAAATGGGAGTAGAAAATTTTTACCAATGTCTTCATTGTCTTTCAAACCGCGGTAAGCGGGCGAATTTGATCTGAAGATCATCTCCGCCTGTCAAAGGCCTTTATTTTATATACTTTCAACTTATTTGCTGTCACGTGAGATTGGTAAAGTCTCAGCATAGATATAGAAATATTTTACTGTTATAAAGCACCGACTTTTTGACAGCACGAAAATAAGCTGCCTTTATGCCGCGAGGTCTGAATTTGGTATCCCCGCAAAACTAATACGGCTGTGTAAACTGACTTTGAGCAATAACAAAAGCTCCGTCAGGATGGGGAAGAAGTTCTCCGAACCATTCCATACCAACCGAGGTTTCAGACAAGGCGACTCCCTATTGTGTGACTTCTTCAATCTGCTGTTAAAGAAAATAATTCGAGCTGCAGAACTTAATCGAGCAGGGACAATCTTCTAAAAGAGTGTACAGCTGCTGGCCTACCGCGATAATATTGATATCATTGCCCTCAACATCCGCGCCGTTAATTCTGCTTTCTCCAGAATGGATAAAGAAGCACAGCAAATGGGTCTGGTGGTGAACGAGGGCAAGATGAAATATCTCCAGCCATCATAGAAGCAGTCTTCACACTAGCGAATTGGCGCCAACGTCACTATTGGTAGTCATAACTTCGAGGTCGTAGAAAATTTTGTCTAACTTGGAACCAGTAATAACACCAACAACAATGCCAGACTCGAAATCCATCGTAGAATATCTCTTGCCAACAGGTGCGAATTCAGAGACAGCGGCTGGGCTGTACGTATGGACGAAAACACTCCAGCTCTGAAATTATTCGACACAATACCCGCCGGGAGCAGCAAAGGTAGAGTAAGACCTCAACTCCGTCGGAAGGAGAAGTACCTAGCTGCGCTAGAATTTCCAATTGGCGATAAATTGCGAGACGAAGAAACGACTGGCGCTCTGTTGTTAACTCGACTATAATTGCGTAAGCCTTGTTTACGCCAGTTAAGATCATTGATATGACAATAACGTCTCGAAAATATGGTTGAAAAGCCCCCCACAGACTTATTTTACTTCTTTGGAAAGGCCGATGAAAGGCAAGCATTTCGACACGACAGAGGGGATCCAAGCAGCACGCACCTCGGCTATCAAGGCTATTCCGGAGAATGCCCTCCTTGACGCCTTCAATGCTTGGAAATCTATCACTTTCCAGATAAAGATAAATTCGTTTGCCAATTTGGCATATGTTCATATATTTCTGTCAAATTGTGCAATAACTGAATGAATAAGTTCTTCCAGGTATACGGCGTCAGTTCATTTCATTGAATGCTATATAGATCTCACAATACCTGAAAGTATTTTGTTTTTAAGTTTAAAAATTTCGCTTCCACTTGAATTTAGCTCGTCCTTACTCAATTTTTCCTATTGCGCCTTCCCGCTGCCACGAACGTGAAATAAAAGTAAATACAAACTAATAATAATGACCAAGCTTATCACAATGTTGTGCGGGTGTATTTGCGCGCACGGTGCGGTGCGGTGCGGCTGGTGGCTTGTGTAGTTTCGAAATTACAACCATTACTAGTACTTATTGTGTAAATATCATTGTTAGCGCTTTTTGAAATCAAATTGTTAGTGTTGCTGGCACTTGGTTGCCTGATCGTGGTGGCAGCAAGAGTGGTACTTATTCTTGTTGTTGTTTGCTTTTGAGCAGAGTGAAAGTATGGCGTTGACAAAAGCGTGAGTTTGTTTTTCATAAATTTTTAGTGCATTTTAGCGCAACGAAATTCGAACAAAGCTTTCTCTAAGACTCAAAGAATACACGCTGCTTGAACTGGGTCAAAGGAAATTAAGGTTTTATAAAAATTACTTAGAAGTCGTTATTTACAGTTCATAAATTTGATTAGAAATATGGCGAGTGGACTACTAAGAGGACTTCAAATTGATCTGAGACAGATCAAACAGATGTTTGGTGACAGCTAAGACTCGTAACGCATTTATTTCTGTTATATTATTCACTAAGCTCCTTATCATCTTCCGTTTAAAATTCATTAAGACTTTTCCTTTATCTCTCTTATCTCTTCCCGCAACAGAACTCCAGTCCGGGCATCCTGAAAACAGTACCAGAGGAAGTGCATCATCAAATGAACGGTGAGGATTTGCTCCTTACTAAGGATCGCAATCATGCAACACGCTTTTGACGGTAAATTACAATTATCGAGACGCTTGAGATGGCGCAGTAAAAATACCAGAGACGTCGCAGCATACGAAGTAGAAGAATCAAATGAGCAACTACGCAGCGTATAAACGAAAATGTTAACAAAGCAAAAACTGAAAATGCTAAATCGAGAAACAAAATATTTGGTAGAAGAAAAAGTGTAAACAGACTATAATAGAATGTGATGGAAATCTAAATATATAAAATAATGAGATGATAAAGTAAAAGGATTTCTGTTGATTAGTGAAGTATACAACTTAAAAACACTACTTAGATATACACAAAGCAACCCTGCAAGAATTTACAAGTATTGTGGAGATTCATAACCGGTTTTGGTAACACATTAGAGCTTTTTTGAAGCTTTTGGATATTTTGGTGACGAGTTATGTTATTTGTTTTTTTTTTTTCAAAGGAGAATCAATACATTTCTTCTGAATGCTGTTCTACCAACTTAAATTATTAGCTTTTGTACTTTCTTCTCTTACAGTTCTGATCCACAAGTTAAATTTGATTTTGTGTAATCAGATCTTAGAATATATATTTTAGTTGGAATTATTTTTAGACTGAAGTTCTTTTCTATAACTTTTATTTGACTTCAACATTTGGTTCTTTTCCACAAAGTTGAACTCTATTACCGGTATGTTTCCCTAATTGAATATATTTATGGTTAGAAATTACTTCTTTGATTCAGTTTTGGTTTACAGCCTCAGAAGTGATTCATGAGCATTTTGAGTTTCAAAAGTTCAAGTCTGTTTTACATAAAAAAATTTAAATAATGTTTCACATGTTCAATAATGTTTCACAAGTTCAATACTGTTGCATCTATTCGATTTTGGGTACCAAGTTCAAGTTTGATTGACAGGCTCAGTACTGTTTATAAAGTTAATTACAGTCTGACAAGATCAGTATTGTTTCCCACGTTCAATACCGTTTCAAAACTTTAAATCAGTTTCGCAACTTCCAATCCTTTTCAAACGTTCATTACTGTTTCACAAAATCATTACTGTTTCATAAGTTCAATACTGTTTCACAAGTTCATTACTGTTTTACAAGTTAATTACGGTTTAACAAGTTCAATACAGTTTCACAAGTTCAATACTGTTTCACAAGTTCATTACTTTTTCATAAGTTCATTACTGTTTCACAAATACACAAATAAAATTGTTAAATACCATTTCACAACTTCAAATCCGTTTCAAACGTTCATTACTGTTTCAAAAGTTCAATTCTCGTTCACCACTGTTTGACATGTTTAATACCGTTTCACATCTAATGCTTTTAGAGAAACAGTTTTCATTTGTCTTTCTCTATTTTCACTATTTTGCTCTCTTTTTTCGAGTTTTGTAACCATAATTAACACAACAATTTACTTTGAAGCCGAATAGGATTTAAATTTTGTTCCTTAAGCATTTCATTAACTACTTCTTGCAGGGATGTTTCCTACTTGTAAAAAATTACAAATCTCCAATATAAATAACGAATTACTCAAACGAACTGCCAATAAAGCATTTGAAGCCTATAAACACTGGTTGGTGAGTTGACAGCCCCAAAGGGAAATGAGAGATTTACTGAGAGAAAAATATTGCTCAACACTGTACTTTTGCAATAATAAGGGCAAGCATATAACTCGTTTGTGTCAAGAATCTTTTTAATGCCAATAATTTTTCAATATTTTATTAAAAAACTCTTTGTGTACATAATAAATTTAGTAAATAATGGAAATAGCTAATTAAAGAGTGAAAATAAATTAAATAAAATTAAAAATAAAAATAAAAACTTGAGCATTATAAGGGTAATAAAAAATAATTAAAAATAAGGGAGGAAATAAAGCTAAAAGTAAAATATAAAACTTTAAAATTTGAAAACTTTTGTGTTAAAAATTAAAAAAAAAAATAAATAAATAAATAATGAAAAAATTAAAAATAAATCTTCATAAGCAAACTCAGAGAGTGAAATTAAGCACTAAATTAAGTATGAAAAAACTTAATTGCGCTAATGAAAAATATGAAATGTAAGTGTAATTAAAGTAATTGTAATGTATTGCAAAAAAATGTAAGGTAAGGTTTACAAACTTCCACAAAAAACGGTGTAATAAATCAAAATGTGCGAGCTGTATGCGCGTGGTGTAAGAGTAAATTGTTTAAATTATGATTGTAATATATATTTATGAAAAAAAATGGTGAAAAATTATACCTAAGGAAAAGCAGAAATCGAATTACCGAATTGTTAATAATCGACTATTAATTAGCTTTAAGCTTGAATACACCACACATACATATATATGCATATATAATAATACCTATAGATGTACATAGTGACAAACATACATACATACACATTTATATACACAGATTCTTATATATATAGATATACATATATAGTTACTAAAGTATATGTTAAAAATTCATTTGTGTAAATTGCATTTAAAAAGTATTTATTGCTGTTGAAAAAAATTACAATTAATGCTAGTACAATAAATAAATTACTAGATGTCAGCGTGTAGGCGCGCAGAAAATTGCATTTAATTGGTTTTTATGTAAAATTTACTCTAAATATTTTTTGTAAAAAAATTATGTAAGTATGCTATTGTATATATGACATGTAAAATCATGAAAATATTAAAAAAAAAATTAAAAATTTAAAAAATAATTAATATTATTTAAAATAAAAAAAGTTTATAAAAAATGGAATAATACTAACAATAATAATAAAAGTATAAAAATTGTATAAAAATTAAAATAATTAAAAAATTAAATAAAAGTAATTAATTAATTAAAAAATTACAAAAATTAATGCTAATTAAAATAAAAAATAATTAAAAATGTGAAAAAAATTAAACAAAACTAATTAATTAAAAAAAAGTAATAATAATTTAAAAAAATTAATTAATTAATAAAATTTAAAAAGAAAATCAGTAAAAAATACAAAAATAAAAAAATTATAAAATTAAAATAAAAGAATTTATGTTTAAAAAATTTGATAATACTAAAAAAATATTATAAAAATATTAACAATTAAAAAAATTAATTAAACTAAAATTAATTTAAAATTATATAAAAACCAATTAATAAAATTAAAAAATAAATTAATTAAAAAATAACAAATAATATTAAAATTAAAATAAAAATATGTGTACATAAAAAAAATTAAAAAGGTGAAAAAAATTAATTAATAAAATTAAAAAAGGAACTTAATTTAAAAAATTAAAAAATAGAAAATACTAAGTCAAGAATTTTAACAAAACGAAATAAGAGGTTAGTATTTAAGCAAAAAGTGAAATTAATAAATTAAAAAAAAAATTAAAAATTAAGTTTTAATAAGAGAACTACAAGAATTTCTGGAAAAGCACAGAAACTACGCAAAATCTTGAAAAATAAATTTCGAAAATATAATGAAAAAACAAAATAAACTCCAAAAACTGTAAAGAAACAGTGCAAAATTGACCTCAGCGTAAACGGTAAATGTAAACAATTACAACAAAAGCGAAAGAGACACAAATATTCCTCGCAAAAACTTAAACACACACAGACATAAACGCATTTGGCATTTTGCTGCAAGAATTTAAGGACTTAAACGCACAACAAACACAAAACAACAACAAAAAACGTTAATTACAACAACATAACAAGCTACAGTAGCAAAGCGACACATGCACACACACAAACAAACACGAAGAACGAAATCTGAACAGCACACTCACGACAGCAGACGACACTCAACTAAATACCGTTACAATCTAATACACAAGCAACCAAATTATAGCGTGACTGCATAGCATTAACTAATTACGAGCTATAATTATAATTAATTAATTAATGTTTAATAATAATGACTACTGTATAATTGAATTTTATACGTAACACCTTCGCAAAATGAACAATTAAAAGTTTACTAATTATCGTACATAAGTAATTGACTGGCAATTAAACTGCACTGCAGTTGACGATTGCCGAAGCCATGTCTTCGCAGTTGAGCGCAGCACACTTAGCTAAATGTACCAACTAAAATCCACTGTAAATTATTAAATATTATAAATACTTCCATTAAATAAGTATATAGAAGTGAAACATTCGTAAATATGTAGTGCGAACCAGAGTGTACGGAGTTTAAACTAATTGAATAGTAAAGTAAATTAATTTAAACTGGGTTATGAGAGTAAATAAGAGCAAAAAAGAGCAGAAAAAACAATATTTGTAAGTTGTGAACTGTGGGCGACAAAGGGCGTAGTTAAAGAATTAATTCAATAAAGTGTAATATAGAAAGTAAAGAATTGTTTGTGTCTTTATATTTATTTAAGTTGAGAGGAAATTTAAGGTATTTAATTTTCCTTAAATAATTTTCGAAGGAACTATATCCGCATAAAACCACTGCGACCATATCCAAGCTGTTTTTTTAGCCAACGCATTAAATGAGAAAAATTAATTATCAAAAGGTAAGTCAAGATTTCGGTCAGCAACCTCAAACCTTTACGCGTCAGATCGAAAAATATACAAAAGCCCTTTAAGCCATTTTTGATTCAACATTTGTCTTCTTCTTTATTGGCATAAATACCACTTATGTGGTTATTACCGAGTTTACAACAATGCGAAAGACATTTCTTCTTTTGCTATTTGGCGCCAATTGGAGATTTTAAGAATAGCCAGGTCTTTACCCACCTGGTGGAGTGGAGGTTTTTCTCTTCCTCTGCTTCCCCTGGCTTCGAATACTCTTAGAGTTGGAGTGTTTTCATCCATTCGGGCGACAGGATCTAGCCAGCACAGCAGCTATCTCTTGATTCGTTGAACTATGCCAATGTCGTTGTATGTGTTGTCGTACAGTTCATCATTCCATCGACTGCGGTATTCGCAGTTTCACATACCTCACATCTTAAGACCGACACATCAGATCTTGTCATCGTTAATGCCTCTGCGTTTGGAGCTTGTTCGTCGAGAGATGACTTAACTCAATTGTTGTTCGGTTGTTAGATTTCGAGGCTGACGTTGTTGGTGGTGTCTGGTTCCAAGATAGACGAATTGTACCTTTTCTATTCAGCAGCTCAAATTATTTCCTCCAGAAGTAGGTTGAAACAGACACACGAAAAGGAATCGCCTTGTCTGAACCTCGTGTGGTATCGAACGGATCGGCGAGATCGTTCCCGATCCTGACGGAGCTTTTGGTGCTGCTTACGCAACCATATTGGTTTTGCGGTGATACCAAATCCAGACAGCGCGGCATAAAGGCAGCTTCTTTCGTGCTGTCAAAAGCAGCTTTCAAATCCCACAAAACGCTCGATAGAATCTTATATGCGATGTTGAGGAGGCTTATACATTGGTAGTTGTCGGATATTTTCAGTTCTTTAGCCATTTGTTTGGCACTTCGTCGTGGATTTCGCTCAAGTTGCTTCTTCACTTTCCGAACCATCTCATGTGACGTTACAGTCTTTTGATGATCACCTCCATGGCGGTTTTCGATGCTACCAGTTAAGTTTTTAAAAATGCAGTTGCTTCAGTCGAAGCGTGAGAGCTCGCATTGTCTTAGTAAATAGTGATCGTTTTCGTTGGTTGGCTTTTCGGATTTCTTGAAAAACAACTGGCATATTATGGTGGTGTTTCGAAGCGCCGTTAACGGATTGTTTAAAACACTTCGCTCGAGCAATGCACATGAGCTCTTTTTTCAGCCATCAACAAATTTTGTGGGTTCCACCGTGTCCACAAAAATGTCCACACACAAATGTTTATGCAATATTGAATGTATGGTGGTCCCACTAGTGTATGTAGTTGCCTCAATCTCACTAGGTCACATCACGCTCTTGCAGGATCAGTTCACTTACAGCATAAGCAGCATTCCGGAACAACGACTGACTTTGGCCGATCTTCACGAAATTTGTCTTGGAATGATCGAAGTCCCCGATTGGATTCACCATACCATCGAACAAGACTGGTCATTGATGGTGCTTCATCGTTAGATATTGAATTAAGTTCATCATTGTAATATTGCTGAATTAATCCAAGTCGAAAGTTGTAAAACATCGAGCGAAAATGTTCGCTTTAACTCCTTATTTCGATATGAGTATTACTGTAAACAAGACAAATAGCTTTCCGATGTCAAAACGTTTTGAGTATGTGAGTATGTATAACAACAAAAATGTCAAACTTTATACTAAAATTGTGAGTTGCCAGATTGTTAGGGTTGCCAAGTCTCCAAATGCCTACAACCTACAGAAACACATAGTGGAGTGTTAAGCATCTACATATATTTACCCAAACATTCGCTAGTCCTTCAATAAGTCTGTACCTAAAACAGCATCCAAGATACATCATTTAACCCACATATAATCATTATATTTGAAGTCAAAATAGTTTGCCCCACACTCACGATATGTTTTTCTACTGAATTAATAAATTAATATGAATTATTCATGAACCTCAAAGCGCAGACACGATTTGCATAGGCGCAAAGTCTGGTATGTTGACCAACGAACGGAGTGAGCCACTGACAGCTGCACTAATGCGACATGCCAAAATTAAAACTGGTTAAATGTCATGTTCACGCATCAAATGTCGCAACAAAAGTCGGTAAGTGACAGCAGCTGATTTGGGTTTTCGCATTTTTTCAACGATAACAACAAAACATTGTCTTATGTTAATTCGTTAAAGCTAAGGGGTGGGTAAAATGTTTAAAATTGTTTGGGCTAGCAATATGACCGCAGCTGCCCATGGTGGTTTTGTGGTTATGGTGGCGCAGCTCATTTCCAAATGCCAAATGTCACAAAAGTGTTAATTTGTATCACTCATTTCTTGAATGATTTGGATTTCTGAGGTGTAAAGTTATTTTTTCTTCAGCTCCTGACAGCTGAGCTTAAAGGTTTATAGTTGCCAGTGAAAGGGGAAAAATTACCGGACGAAAACTTTCTATAAATGCATTTAAATTTTACTTTATTTCTATGTTTCGTAGCCGATTGCACAGTTAGTGTGTTTTTATATAAATTTAGTTGCCATTATTTAATGCTGCAGCTATTATTTTTGCTAAGTAAACGCAGCGGCAGTCCATTGTAAAGGCCACTGTACTACGCCGAGCCCATAAACATAAATCGTGAAACAATTTCTCATTGCTTCTATAGCAACAAACTAGCATATAGTGGCTGAAGACACACAAGTGGTTTATATAACTGCATATTTATATACAAAATTCCATTTGCACTCCCCAAAATAAATATATGTTTCACAAGTTCAATGTGGTTGCCGTAGTTTCGGTTAGTTGGTTTGTGCTTTTCGGTGTTCTTTGTTTTTTAAAGTTTTTGATGTATTGCCGGTTGGCTGGTTTAAATATGAAATATTACATTTGTACGTGCTCAGAACTTTTTCTGCTCGTTTTTATTTTTTATGCACTTGAGCGAAATATAAAATATAAAATTCACCAAAAAATATCAGGGTATTGACCTTGGTTTTTATAGTAAATAGTTTTTGAAATTATGATTAATAAAAATGAATTAATAGTGTAAAAGGGCAATTGAAAAGTCAGCGGCTTACCATAATAAAACATATATTTTTGGTAAAACTCATCTTGTTTATTCAAGATGATTCCCTTTAAGGGTGATATACTAATTAAAGCGACCCTAAAACGTTTCAATGCCATTTTAATAGTAAAATTTGTGCTTTTCTTCAAAACGGTCCTCAGTTTAGGCGATCACCACTTTATTCGTCGGAAAATTCTTTCTAGCGAGCGTTCTTTTGACATTTCATAACGGGAAATAGTGTCACTTGGTCAGATTTAGAAAATATAGTGAATACGGAAGTAGTGCGAAACCCAATTCATGGATTTTTGCCATCGTTTTCACTGACTTGTGACCCAGAATTTTAGTTTGGTGAAACAGCTTTCTTTGTTACTTCAATTTCGGCCGTTTTTCGGCGATTTCAAACCTTCGAATAACACAAACTAGGAGTCACTAGAGATGGTTTTTCCTTTTTCAAGATAGTCAATAAAAATTATTTCGTGCGCAACCCAACATACTGATGCCTTGATCTTGTCTGCCGACTGCTACGTTTTCCACGCTTTTCAGCGTGTGTGGACCACTCGGATGAATGTTGATTGGACTTCGGAATAAAATGATGGAGCCATGTGTCATTCTCACATATCGATGCAAAAGCATTTCATAGCTCTTCGGGTTGATCTACTGGGTCTAAAGCCGTATTGTCTAGGGAAAAGTCCTCCAACTTTAATGATATTCGCTTCAAGTCTGGGTTTAAGTAGCCCAGAGAATAGTATAACTTTCGCGCTGTGTTAAATACGTAAAGCAGACGATGTGCTGATTGCAAGTTGGGATCTCCTTTTCCCTTACTTATTAGCACCAGACTATTTTGCTATCATCGATGGCATGCTTCGCCTCCTTTTTTGCTGCTTGGTATTAATCGGCTTCTCGGGATGCGGCACCTTTGTGTTTGGATCTCGTATAAGATCTGGGAAAGTGGAGGCATGTGCGTCTGAGTAGGGCGATAATTCCTGTCCACCAGTGAAATGCCGGTTTATGTTTGCTGCGGAAGTGCTTGGGCAATGAATTTTTCCTGTGCTATTTAGCGTTTGTTCCGGTGTCGATCGTGGAAGAAATTTACTAATGATATAATTCACAACCTTATGATCCGACAGCTGTCAAATTTATACACTCGCTTTTTAACGGTTAGTGTTAACTAAAGTGCCATGACTAACTGGTCACTTTCATCGCAAATCAAAGTTCAGAGCTTTGGTGAGGGTTCTAATGAAATAGTATTAATCATTTGTATACTATTTTACTTCATTAGTTTCTGGTACTAAGGGGTTCCGGATCCGCACACTCGTTCTTACTTACCACTCATGCTCAGCTGTAGATGTTTTAGAATGTATGGTTGAGCTAAATAAAAAGCTTCATTATTACCCTTCAATATTTAGTGTTCACTATGGGCAAAGCCATAGTAAAGACCAGAGAGATCTTCTACAAACCTCAATGTCGGTTAATAGAACTGGTTCTCAGGTTCTGCGACTTCAGTTTGTGTGATTTTATTGATACGAGTATACTGTAGATATTAAAAGCTCAACAGCACAACTCAACGATTCCAGCACATTATTTAATATATTAAACACAAAATCCTTACAACTTAGCAACTTCTCCTGTTCTTACAGCACAGCGAAGGTGACAGATTGACATGTGATTTTCATGGCAGTATTGTATAAAGCACAATAAAGCACGAGTAGAGCAAAAAATCTCAAAAACCAAAGGAAGTATAAAAAATCAAAAAACAAAAAAAAAAACTCAAGTGAATGAAAGACAAAAATAAATTGGAGCCCATTATTAGGCAATAAACAATATTACAGTGTGAAATTGATATCTACAAAAAGGAGAAAAGGATGTGAAGTAAGCGAGAATAGCGGACAAAGGCAAATGAAGGGTTTCACTGATGACGACGACGATGACAGCGACGACGACGACAGGAACTGCGACGAGACACAAAAGAATTGAAAGCAAAAGAAAAGCACTCAAGATAATTTGATGTCGTTCAATGCAATTAAGTTATTGGAAAAGTGAGAAAAAAATTTAGAATCGGGTTAAAAATGTATAGTTGTGTGTATTTTGTAGAGTTTTGTTTTTGTTCATCGAGAGAGAACTTTACTTCTTAATTTCCTACACAGTTCGAAATAGCACCTGTTGGTATGAGTTATTCTCCGTTTGGTTTCGAGGCAGACGTTGCTGTTGGTTCCAAGATAGACGAAATTATTTACGAGTTCGATGTTATGACTGACAACAGTGACATGGATCCCTAGTCGCGAGTGAAGGGGGCACTCTCATGTGAGCGCATACATACTTTTTAGGAATTTTTTTTTTTTTATGTGACAACAAAATTGAATCATTTTAATTTTTTAATATATTTTTATTTGTATTTTGAAATGTACAAAACAAAATTTTTTCGTTTTTTACATTTTTAATATATTGTTTTTTAAATCAAAGTAGTCCCCAACAAAAGAAAGTAGTTCACTGGATTATTATTCAGTAGTTCTGCGGCTTTCATCCCTACCAAATATAATCAATTTTATTAAAAAAGATGTCGATCGTCAAAAAAAAGTCACGAAAATCTTGTTTTTTTTCGTTAAAAATCGTTTCAAAAGAAATATGAAATATTGCCGAAAATAAATAATTCTGGCAGGGACGATAACTATAAATGAGTAGAAGAACATATGCAAATTTTAAAGCAATCGGTTGAATACTTTTTTTTTAGGACCATGACAGTTTCAGAAAATGATGATTCGAGAAAAATGCGTTTAAAAACGTAGCAGCTGCATACTTGTCATGGCGCCTGGTAGACAGTCGCTTACGACACGTCGGCGAATATAAGCTGTAACTTATCAAATTCTATGACTTTCGGTCTGGATTTTTCACAGCATGTTTTCAATAGGTTTTACTATCAAAATATAAAAAATAAATAAATTTTCGAAGTGGTTACATGAAAATACCCCCTGAAACGACTGGTTGTTTGCCATCAGACCCATTTTCTTCGCTGCCTTATCCATTCTGGAGAAAGCAGAACTAACGGCGAAATTGTTAAGACCTATGATGTCAATATCGTCAGCATATGCCAGCAGCTGTACATTCTTGTAGAAGATCTACCTTCTCTGTCCAGTTCTGCAGCTCGAATTATTTTCTCCTGAAGTAGGTTGAATAATTTCACTCATCGTAAAAATCGCCGAGTGCACTCTACGTACTTCAGAAAGACAAACATGTGCTAAACAATAATGATTTTTGATGTGACATTTGGCACAGTTGTCACTGACAGTTTTATTGCGAAATCATTCGCGCGAAATTTGAAAGTTTTACTTTTTTGCCCACAGTGGTATTTGACATAAATTAATGGTTTACTTAAAAAAATTTAAAATCTAACGATTTTGATTTTTAAATATTTTTAAAACATTCAGGCATTTATTAACGCTAAAAAAATCACTAACTTGCCTTGTTATTTATTTTGCGTGGCTATGCTAAATTTCACTGACGATTTTATTAATATTTGTATATTTGCTTTGTGTTTTAAAATATTTCATTCAAAAAATAATAATTGAATTATTATTTTTTTTTTTTTTTGTGGGGATTAAAGTAATCTCTTTCACATCGTTGGTGGAAAATTAACGCAATATGTGGCATTTATTTATTTAGCAGTGTCTTTTTTTACTGCTTTTTTTCACATTTTGTTTTAACATTAGTTTTTTTTAATAAAATTTTAAATCTATTTTTATGTATATTTTTAATATATATTTTTTGTAGTTTTTTTAATTTTTTTTTGTTTATTTATTTTTTTTAAATAATTGTCTCGCTAATAGTTCCATAACATATGGCTGCAATATTATTGATTTGTTAGCCAGCCATTTTATTAGTCACTTTTGTTTACATTTGCATAAACGCGATTAACCTTTTCATTTAGCTTTTATTTAGTATTTATTTAAAATTTAGTGGCGTATTGGATTTGTCATATATCTGACTGGTTATGCTTTAAAAAATTCATCTATATTTGCCGCAGCCAATTAAAGTTGCCATATTTTTTGCAGCTAAAAATTTCAAAACATTGCTGTGCCAGTTAATACAATAAATTGCCAATTTAACAATCAATAAAACTCAAATGCGGCTAAATAAATCTCGGGCACTACAAGCCGTCCGCCAAGCGCCGCGCGCTTTCGCTACACCATGCCATGCCCTGCTGTGCTATGTTGTGCTGCGCTGTGCCAGTTAACCGAATGCAAAACATGGCAAATGGAATTTATGGCAAGCAATTGAGAATTGTAAATTGAAAAATAATCAATAAAATTTAGTCATTTATCATATTTGCCAATGGCCAACGGCTCAAATGGTCGTTGGAGTGTTTGCGTATATGTATGTGTATGTGTAAGCTACATAGTCGCCGGCCAATTCGCCGTTTCGCTCCATCAAGAATATCACCAGCAGTCGTTATGTACTTCGAATCGATACAGGCATATATATACTAATGCATATTATCCCATACCTATATACATACATACTTATAAACACACATATACACTTATGTGTATCAGCCCACATTAAACTCATCGACGACACTTTTGTTTATGTTGCTGCAGATTTCACTACAACTGTTGCCAGTAAAAATCATAACAACGAATGGGAAACGAAGCAGAACATAAAATATTCCACACACATACAATATATATATGTAGATGTACAGAGATATGTACCTGGAATCACTGAATTGGCTGAACTTCGCTATGGAACGCGACTGAAATTAAATTAACTCCCTGAGATAGTGAAAAGAATTGCATGTAGCCACACTTATTCAAACATACATAACTAACTAAGCGCACACTACAACAACAATTACAATTAAACCGTAGAAGCCGCGAATCTGGTCAGGAAACTTTTCTAGCTTTAAGTTCAAGTATACTTTAATAGGATTTTTCAGAAGACCGAGAGACGAAACTACAGCAGGTTGAGCCTTGAGGAGCCCTGAGCTTACACATGTTGATTCAGTATATCAATAGTCTTATACCAGTATATATCGTTCAAATATTAAGCCTTAAAAAGACCTTAGGAGCTCGAAGAGATAGATAAATTCATCGGTAGGACCACCATGGTGGCCCATACAGAACTGAAAGAAAAAACATCTTTGCTTGAGGAACCCAAAATAAGTCCTCTAAAACTAGACGACGTAAGCTATTCGGTATGTATGAGAAGAGGATTATGAGCAGTGGATTTATTTAAGTTCTTAACCTCAGATGCGCAAGTCTCGGCTCTGAGTTGCAACTGGAATGAACTTTTTCACTATGTTCACTTACATCTGCCAAAGCCTAAATTTGAATTACCCAAGAACTCAAGTATACCTTCAATTGTAAGTGTCATAGGTCAGATTGTTATATGATTGATTTTTCATAGTAAATTTAAGCTAAGGTTTTGGAAGGCAGTTAAAAAGTATTACAAATCTGGCCTCATAGACTATTTATGGTAAAATATATTCGAAAAATTTTAGTCGCAAAAAATAGCAGTTTTGTGAAATCTTTCATAAACCTTAAAGGAGTGATGGAACGACGTTAGGCTCTTCAATCACATTAGAAAGTGTGGTTGTTTAGCAAAGGATTGATTAAGCGAGATCAACGGGTTAGCGGAAAATTTTGGATAAGAAACTAAACACAAAAACTGAAAATCCACGGAAAGCATCGCAATAAAATATGCTTTTTTGACAGGCCACGCGTGAGTTGCGTCTTAGCTTCGATAAAGGCGAGGTTAACGTTTTTTCTTGTTATTTAATAAATTAGGAAACTTCGAAATAGTTCACCCTTTGAATCAAATCTTTATACTAAGAATTATCCATGGTTCAGCAACGCCTTTTTGACCTGTGCCTAAATTGCCTAAACTAGTCTTTCGTCGATCGTTTTGTAAAAACCAATGAAGCATATTTTTACACAACCAAAATAAGAGCGTAACAATAAACATACATCGCTTCCTTTCTTATGAAGCAACGAGATTTTTTAACCTGATTCGGTGTTTTTCAGTATTACCTCTCTAATATCGAATACTTAAGTTGTGTAGCAACATCCTCACTTGTTATGTCAAGTACATATATTGAGTTTTATAGTGCAGATCCTAAACATAGAAATTACCTATTATAGTTTCTTTTTAGACTTTCTCAACAAATAATATAGTAAACAAAGCATTATGATTTTTTAAATAATTTATTTCTGAACTGAAAATACTTGTATTAATAATTTATATATGGACAATCTGACTGCGCCAAACTCGTATTATGTAAGCCGTAAACGATGCATCGATAATGGGCACTGGTGGCGGTGGGTTGTTAACTGGTTCGTGCTCGTCCATCCATCGCCACCTGAACTCAGCAAATGTTTCACGTCGTACACCTTGTGTTCTACATTCACAAGGAACAGCATCTTTAATAATAGGGGCGCACATTTTAGAGTTTTAAGACAAATTCCGATAATACTTAAGATGTCTGAAATATACTGTGTGGTTTTTTTCTTAGAGCAGCTCGTCAATCTTGAATCGAAATATTCGGCAACTTTATTCAAGTTTTGAATGAATTATTCAACGATGTTTAAGATGAGCTTAACTTTTGAATGCAATTCTCTTCCTAACGCATCGCTCCCTACAAAAACGTGTCTATTTTAAAGTAATATTCCGTAATCTTTAAGATGAGATAATTATCGCTTCGTTCTCGAAAAACTACTGTGCTTTGCTGCATTGGTTCGTCAGTCTTTTATACTGAGCGCAGGTAGCACAAGTTACAGCACAGGTACCTGCAACAGTCCCGCTATTATTGTTTTTAAATTCTATAGACGGCATTGACGCCTTAGGTAGTGACTTTGTAGAGATTTCTTTTGTTATGCTTACTCTTCATATATTACTTTTGTTATATAATTTTATGGAATGCATTATTTTACATTTATTTCAGCATAATTTACGAAAAGGTTCTTAAAGATTTGTTGAAAACAATTTACTTTTTATACTTCTGAGAATAGGTTATTTAGGATTCATTTTTTTTCATGTTCGCAAGAAAAACGGTTATCTATTTTGCCTAAACTACTTCAAAAGCAGGGTATTTTTAATATTTATTTTTGTAGAATATGACAGAGTACAAGATCCAGATTCAACAATAATTATTCAACACTAATATAGCCTCTTGAGACTTAAAACCTTGACAGAAGCTCTATAGAATTCATTTAGCTCAATTTTTATAAAGAAAATATGTTTATATACAACAATGAATCACTAACATATTTTTCATACCATACATTCTGTTACAAGGCTGGTTTAAAAATTATTCTAAAAATCGCTATTGGTGGTTAAATGAACTCAAGTTTATTTAGTAGTGCTATATACATATATTTTAGTCAGAATATACTATGAAAGCAAAGTGCCATGTTTTATTCGAAATAGTCAATGTTTGCTATCACATAAGCCCCCAAAAGATGCGGCCATTATTCAATAGTAACACGCACAGTGTCTATTTGGTTTGGGGGACATTGCTCGACTTAAGGATGTTTTGAAACTCTAAAAATTTTTTGTAAGGTATTCGAGTGATCTTGTTCTCCAACTCTGGCCAGAAAGTGTAGTACAATGAACTCAAATCGTGGCTGCCAGAAGGTCAATTATCTGCAGTTTTGCTATCAAGAAGATTGCTTTAAAGCCACTGCTAAGTGGTTCCTGACTTTTGCCCTGAAACAAAAACTTGCTGGTGGAGCCAATGCTCTCCAACGAAGAGTGTATACGTAAACTGCTTTAAAAAGCATTGTAAAATATTTTTCTGGCACAATTTTGTTCCAGATTTCGCCCATTTTGTACAAAAAATAAGAAATATAATACTTTTGTCAGAGACTTTCCACCAAAACATTAAAACAGCTGAAAGGGCAAAATGGTGAACGCTTGGTATAACAGTTTTTGCGTCTATAGAAGGTTTTGGGTAATTTTTGTGCCGAAATATGGCTGAAAGAAATGTATAAGCCCCATCTTGTTAAACAAATTTTAGAAAAAGCTGACTTAATGATCATTTTTTGTCGTTTAAGGCATCCAACTATATTTCAAAACAATTCACTTTCCATATTTAAAAGCTTTAATCGCCTAAGCTAGATTTGTTATGCATAATACTCTTCCCCAGCTCGCATACATTTCCGGCTTCCTTGAAATATAATTAATATTTCCATTCAACTGCAAGTGGCAAGTGAAATATTTCCACAAATAAATCTGCTTAAATGATTTGTCACAAACATAAATAAAAGTAAATATATATAGTTGTTATTGTTGTTTTGTCACTTGAAGTGGATTTAGCTGTGTAAATAACGGCAGACAGTATTCTAAGAAAAACAACGCTTCAATAAAGGTATTAAGCGCATGTATTTAGCACACTGAAGAAATCGAAAAATTGTTTTGCCAGACAGTGTGTTCGCACACACGCAGCCAAACATACATATAACATGACTGTGTGTGTGTGTTGAAAGCAAAATTTGTATAAATTCTTTGCAACAACAACAAACTAACGAATTTCAGCAAATCCTGGAAATATATGCCAACCAAATGAAAAAATATGAAAACACTACAATAATAACAATAACAAATAGAAAATCTTAATCAAAGCAAAGTGACAGCGCCGCGAGCATATCCAAAAATATACAGTGTAATCTCAATAAAGATACGAAAATATACAGAAATTTGCATAAAATAATAAAAAATATTTTCACTAAATGCACGAAAGAGCGGACAAAAGTGGATGTGAGTTGCGACAAATATGCGTGAGTGGCCGATAAAAGGGTTGCCAGCACTTAAGTGAAAATGTGTATAAATATTAAGTAATTTTACTAGTATATAAATACTTACACATATACAGTATATGGGCATATAAGTGTGTCTATACGTACTTTTGCTTGGCGCTTCGTGTATGTTTATAGTTAAAAGCCATAAATAAGAAGCAAACAACAATAACATAAACAGTTTTACACACACACGTACATATGTTTGGATATTTATGTATAGTGAGATTTATATATTATAAATATGGTACACAAGCCATATGTATGTGTAAGTTTATAGTAAATAAACTTATATTTTTTACTCTTCCCATAAAATCACATTTTCACAACTCACTACTCTAATGTTGTTTGCAATATTTTTTTAAAAATTAGGGTGGTCGTTACATGCTAACAAAAAATTAACATTAATATGATGCTTTCGGTAGCAAATTCGATATCTGAATTTACTGTGGAGTTTTGCCTAGTTCTTGCAGATAAATGTGTATTAGGGTGGGTCTAAAAAAATTTAATACTCGCGTCATAAAAGTAAAAGTAATTGCGAATACAGCATTCGATATTCACTACTCATATTTAATTTTTCAAATCAATTACATATGTATGTATTTACACACATATTAGGGTAGTACATAAAAATTAAAAAAATCCGACTGTAGTCTCAAAAACTTCAAATCTTCCGGAAGCATCCCAGTTTTCGTGTTATTTATTTTTCACATAAAATATACATATATACATATACATATGTATGTATGTATGTATTAAGGTGTTACCCAACATTTACAAAAACAACTTTAAAGACTTCGAACCTTTCGAAAATATTCCATTTTTCTGTTTTATTTATGACGTACAGAAAACATATGTTTTAGGGTGGTTCTTAATTGTTAAAGTAAAATTCTAACATTCTCCATACTAGTTTCAGTGCTTTCGAACACTTCCTATTTTTCACTTTTTTCGATCGTTATTGAAATTTTATGTAAAAGTGCAGAAGTTCTCAGTTAATAGAGTGGTTCTAAAAATCGAAATCGCGATTTATCTATTTTATTTCTGTTATCAGCTTTGGAATGCCTGTGGATCTCACATCTAGATTTTGTTAATATTTTTATAGGGTTAAAAATGGTTAGGCAATGGTGGTCCTTAAAAATCGAAATTTTGAATTTTTTGAATTTCACTCCCACTATCAGCCTTAAAGAGCTTATAGCTTTGACTTCCAGATTTTGATAATATTTGGAAACGGTTAAGTAGTGTCAAACAATGGGCGAAACATGAATATTATGCAGATATTTGTTCACTAGGGTGGTCCGTAAAAGTGAAAAAAAATAAATTTTTTTAATCTTAGCCAAAAAAATAGTTTCAAAATGCTTGTAGATGTCACATTTAGGTATTGGTAAATTTGTAAAATATTAAGAGGTGTCAGAAAATGGTCAAATCTTGAATCCCTCAAAGGAGTAAAAACGAAAAAAGGTTCTTTACTAACGTATAATATTTAACTAAAGGATTTGATTTGCATTTTTACTACTAAGCTATAGATATAAGACTTATTTGAGGCCAAGGAAAGCAGTTGTAAAAGAAAAATTTAGATCCACCCTATTAAAATATATAAAATAACATACGATATTTAAGAACCATCCTAATAAAAAAAGTTGCCGGTCATTCACTCTACTCACCAAACACTTGAGCCTTGCGCTGCCAATGCTGCTCTCACGAAGTGTGTGACCAAGCAGTTATGGCCGACACCACTGACACTACTGTCACTACAGCTACCCGACCATATACATTCACTTGAGCATTTCGCCTTTCTTCCTTTCTTGTCGCTTTGTAATTTTTCAACTCATTGCATAAATATTGAATCAATTTTATTTTTGACTTCAGCGCGCACAAACCGCCGAACCAACAGCGAGCAGAACTCGACAGCCCACACAACTCACAGCCAAGCCTGACGGGTGTTTTGCTGCATAAGTTTGCGCACAATGTTTTTACTACGTAATAATATTACTTAGGCACATACAACACTGAGTCTTTTTATAGCCACACATACATACAGCCAAGCAGAAATGAAGTGTGAAGGCAGCAGTATGGACGGTCACCCTTGAAAAGCTTGAAAAATTATAGGCTGCCTGGAATTTAAAGTCACTCGCTTATCACACACACACTCTCTTCCTTTATATTGTCGGCGTGTGTGTGTTTTTGTGGTGGGTTGGCGGGGTAGTTGGGCACATTTGACAAAACGACTCGGTGGCGTCGCTGTCGCCGTAAATCAGGATTTTATGAAATCTGTATTTACTTGATATGGTTTGCTCAGCGTAGTGCCGCCTCTCCAGCCCCTTTGTAGCGCACAGCACAGCTTGGTTTAGTGGTACAAATAAGTGGAAAGCATATTTTTTACTAGTCATGTGACAGAAGAATGGTAATAGACTTGAGTAGTAAAGCAAAATTATTGCCTTTCAGAATTTTTGATGTTCCAATGTGTGCATAACGGGATTTTATGCATGAAATTTATTGCATATTTTTATTTAATTATATTATTAAAAAGAAGTTGGTGCAGTCCTGGCTAAAGCTATGATTATTCTATAATATATATATGTATATATACATATATATAATATAATAATTTAGCGTTTGGGGCTTGGCAGCTTTGAAGGAGTTTTCTCTTTCGCTATAAGTCTAGCTCTCGAAGTTGTTCAATGCATACATTTTCTTATCAGGAAACTTTCGAACCTCTCCGAAAAATCCTCCATGTAAACAAAAAACTCGGAAAACACTCCCGAAAAAATTTTCCATGTAAACAAAAAACTCAGGATTTGTCAGGGCTGTCATAGCTAATCTTCGAGTTTTTCACTTTTCGACCTACACCCAACGATCGATTGTATAAGCCTCATCCTAATGTCATCTTTGTATGCAGTTTCTCGGAATATTGTCAGAGCATTCGGAGCTAAATAGCGAGTACCTCATTTTTCACCAGCTTTACACTAAAGTCTTCTATCTGTCACTTAATAGCGAGTTACTTACTTGCCGACTCAGGACCAAAGATCTATCATGCAAGCCTCACACTAAACTCACTCGTGTTTTCTGACTACTTAGCGTATGCTTCTTTCGATAAGTGGATCGTGAGAAATGTGTGAAGAAAACTCTGATCTATTTGATAGTTTTCTCGCATAAGCCTATTTTCTCGCAAGTCACTTGCCGATCTCCGAACTCAGACCCAAATCATCTTCATCATTCCTAAGGACTATTGGATACGGTTTCCATGCGAAAAATCAAACTACTGATGCATTGCTGCTACATGTTTTCATATAAAAAACGTAGACGGACCTCATCCAAAAGCCTTAACCGATATACATTTCCTGCTATCTGAGCTCTGCAAAGTCGTTTGGAGATCTCTAGTTCAGTTTGTTCATGTTTTTGGAAGCTGGTAGAAAATAACGAAGTTAGAGGCACCAAGTATGTAAAAATAGGGCAATGGCCTATTAAAACCCCACAACTAGGAAAAGACTACCCTAACTGAGAGCAAAGGGATCGCTAGATCTCTTCCGATCGACCTTGGACTAAAAGGCCAAAGGTATTGATAGCGGGGTTAGGCACTTTTTGACCAGCCCTGAACTCACTATTAATAAGTTTAAGATTAGTATTCCCGTTCAACTATCTGAGTGGATGGTCACTTCTCTAACGTAGGCTGCACTCCGGAGCAGTAAATCAACAGCTAGTTTAAGGGCTACAATCTCGGCCTAGAAGATACTTCAGTAGTCAGGATGTTTGAAGCTGCAGTTGATAGAAAGCTCCTGATAGTAAACCTCTCCACCAAGCTTTGGCCAATCCGAAAAGAAGATCACTGCGCCTTTCCTCTTTTTTCGCACCCATATATGGGTAGAGAAGGAGCCGCCAGAACTCGGTTTATATTATCCAAGTGATCCGGTATGAAGTCAAAGTAAGTGAGGATTTCCCAGTCTTCATACACGTGTTATTTTAGGAACTTATAATATCTCTACAACTTTTGGGGATTTATCTACCGGAATTTTAAATAATCCAAGAAGTGCGCTTACAACCACTTTGGAAGTTCCATTCAACATCCAGCAACAACAAAGAAACTAACCACTCAATAACAACAAATTCGGAGATATCCTACTTCTCCACTTTTTCTAATACCACAGTCTTTGTTTTCGACTGCGTTTTACTGTCCACATCAGCTTTTATCTACTATTTACTAATCGAAAGCCACACTACAATGCAGTTTCCACTTTGTTGCACAAACACCACTGATGGCTGATACCAAATTTATGAACCGTAAATGAAAGATCGCCACGAATGAGAAGCGAAGGAAAGCGAAAGTTGGCAAACGAGTAGAAAAACCGCGTCTGCAGTAAATGTTCATAGTGTTGCAACAAGAAGCTGCCAAAAAAAGTGAAGAAAGCAAACAAAAAGAGCAGGTGCAACTAACGTCGAGTCAGCAATTGAGAATGTGCAAGGGCCAAGTTCCAGCAATAGACCGACGCATCCGGTTGTAGACATGCAGTGCCGCTTGATACTGTTGTTGGGCGCGCGCGAAGTCATTTTTCAACGCTGAAATCGCCAAAAGTGTGCTTTCCGCCAACTTTGCATTTCTCCTTGGCTTCGCATCGCACGCACTTTTGGCCAGCGCCAAATAGTAAACTGTTGCACAGTTGCACCTTCGAGTCGCAGGCGTTCAGACCTTTTGTCCTTTCACTTCACTAACAAAGCATAGAACGCCATTCAACTTGGTTTGGGTAATAAAAATGTCGTCTGTCTTATGTTGCCAGCCAACGGCACGTCGGCCATCCCGCTGCCACTCGCTACAAATGCGAGATGGTGGGCCGCCAGCTCGTTGTATTATTGCGCAGCAAGCAGCTTTTGCAGTTGAGAAAGGAAAATATTTCAAAGTGCGCAAATGGCAAGTCTCAAGGAAGTCGCACTGCGAGACACAAACAAATATGGTGGCGTGTGAAAATTATGTTGCAAGTGAGAAGTCAACGTGCGACAGAAATTATTGCATGAGAAAGCAAATGCAACGCCGTTTGCATTAATCAAATTCAAACGGAAGCGGAAATTGTTGCTTTCATCCGCCAAACAGCTGGACATACAAAGTTCGGATATTTATGAAATGGTGTTGTAATGTATGTATTCTGGTCCGACTAGTGTCACGATATATTTGTAAAACTGCAAATGAGGGAAATTCTTTGCGAATATAAGATCTCCTGAGAACCATGTAGCACAAGTAAGCATAGCGTTAGACCCGTTGACCCGCCGCACTAATATGGTCGTTTGGATGCAGTGAAACGTGGACGAGGAAGCAACAAACATGTCAGAACACTGCATTCCAGATTACGACAGGAACACCTGCTCACGAGGTCCGTATGCTCCCAGTTAACGAGTATAATAAGCTCTTCTCCAAACAACTTCTGGTGGGGTTTTTTTCACAGAAATCATTATTTACTTGCTACGTAACCGGTCTCTAGGAGCAGCATGAACTCCTTCCTCAAATACGTCGATGACTTAAAACATTACGCCGACTAAACTTCGGACGCAAAAAACTTCCGACATGCACTGACCCCTGTTTACAGTGGGGCCACTAACACCTTCACTCAGCGAATGTCGTACTTGGAAACAAATCACAACCTATTGTAGACGAAAAGCTTAAGATGCCGCGAGAATAGAGAGCCCCTTGCGCAGCTTCGTTCTGGATACAGTAACTGGTTAAACTGGTACTTATCCAGAAGGTGCTGACATATCAATAATGAGTCTAGCGTGCATGAGTCCTCACATGACACTGTGATGGTTAGTGCATGCCCTACACATCTGACACCCTTCTCCTTATGGTCCCACCCTGTCAAAACAGAATGTTTCCTGGGCCTACCGTTGAATAACGTGGATGACAACTTATCTCATTCTTACCAACCTAACAGGGACTAGGTACCCGTTATAACAACAGCAACATTAACCAGATAAGTTCAGCTTATTATTCGATAACAGGCGGTTTTAAGTAAACGGAAGAGACCCAGCGTTTTTCCGGCTAAGGACTATCAACTCCGAACCATTCTTCAAAATTACAAAGTAGTCTGATTTTAATAAAATGGGATATAGATTATCCATTGAGATTTCCAGATTATAGAAGATCTACTGAGATCTCCACTGAGACCTTCCTTTTAGTCTTTTAAGAGGTTAATTTAAAAGATGTTTTTGGCGTTGAATTGCCGAAGAACCTTATTTGGTTTATCTCTGAAAAGCTGTTTCCTCAATCGCCGATACACTTGCTCTAGGATAATTAGGTGTTCCACAAGTTTTCTTCTTTTCAGATTGTTGTTCCTTCTATTGCCTTTCTCTGTGAAACACAATATACTAGTTTTTTGCCTTCAATTGTCGATATATTTATTCTAAGACAATTAGGTGTTTCACAAGTTCACTCATTGATAAGTGGCTGATTTTGCCTATTTTCGGTTACTTCTAAAAAAATCAATATATTTTATATTTGATAAAATATACAGTGTTATAAAGTGTTCCACAAGTTCACTCCTTAATTATGGTTTTCATATAGTCATATAGTTGGTTCTATTTCGCATTAAGGGTACTAAAGCTTTATTAACCATATCTAGGGTACTAATCAAGAGCGATTTTCAAAGGAAGAGACATTATTCGAGAAACTTGAAACTATATGAGAAATCGCTGAGGCAAGAGGCTACAAGAAACCATAGCTTTGAATTCCAGTATATATGTATTCTCACCGGGTGCTTTTGATTTCACAAGAGAGTTCTTTTTTCATTTCTGATGCACAATCCTTACAATGTGTTATCTCACATCCATATGAAGACATGGCATGTCGCAGCGTGCTAAAGGCGCCCTAATTGGCGCTCTTCTTCATGTCATCCTTTCGATTTTCTGGCGAAATCTTCCGGCTTGCCTTTAGCAAAATAAATGCAAGTCGAAGCAGTTAAAAAGCGATAAACGTATGCCACGTTAAATTAATTAAAAGTGTCCCAATTTCCACTAAAGCGGGCCAATAATAAGCCATCGGCACACACATACACACGACAGGCATTTACGCGGGCCGCTGACTTGTTGGTGGACGTGTGGTGGGAGGCAATTTGTAGTGCCATACACAAAGCGTGAAGCTGAAAGCAATTAACTCGAAATCATGTTTCTTCATTATCAATTAAAGTACACAACAATACGCGCGTTCGGGCGTATACAAATGTGCCTACACACACACACGCATGTGGAAGCGGTTTTGCAAGTATTTACATACATATGTATATACAAATGTGAACATATGATTGCGCGCGCTCATATGCAATTAATGCAAATACGCAGACAGTTATGTAAGCATAATTTTGTGCATGTGTTTGTGCGTAAATGTGTGTACTTATGTGTCGTGCTGCTGTCATTGCACACACATTGACATAATTAATGCATGCGACGAATGACAAATTGAATGACTGCGCCAGTACGTCCTGTTGTACGCACAAATACTTGTATAAATATATACACATATATACATACATTAACACATAAATTCATAAATTCACACACATACGTATACTGCAAATGCAAACAACGCGCCGTTGACGGCTGAGTGCCTGCTTTTGATGCACGCCGCAGCGGATTTGATTTCATATTTGACTGGCTAACTAATGTGACATTGTAGTTGTATGTCGTACGATTGCTTATATGCATATATTAGGGATGTCCGTTATTTTCCAATTTGTTTTTTTTTTCAAAAGGTTTCAGTTTTTAATCTAAAATTTAGAATCTAATATAAACAACTTTCTTTACACCCGTAAGAGGGTTTATTAAACTTACCGCGAAGCTTGTAACACCCAGAAGGAACTTTCTGGGACCCTATAAAATATACTATATACGAGCTGAATCGATTTAGCCATGCCCGTCTATTTGTATATAGTCAAGAGGTCAACCTGAAATTTTGTTCACGTTCTTTTCTCACCAAGAAACTGCTTTTTTGTCGGAACCGCCGATATTGCACTACTATGGCTTGTGGCTGCCATACAAACTAATCCAACGGAATCCAACACTTGCATGGAAAACTTTTTATTTGGCAATATATCCTCATGAAATTTGGTATCGATTATTTTTGACGTCAATAATGCAATTTCCAAAGAAATTGTGCCGATCGGATACCTATAATGTATAGCTGTCATATAAACTGAACGATTGAAATCAAATAATACTTTAAGTCAACCATATAATCTCCGAATAAATTATCAAAAGCGAATCACTATAGCATATGGCTGCCATCCAAACTGGACGATCAAAATCAAATCTCGTATTGAAAATATTTTGATTTGGTAAGATATCTTCACGAAATTTGGCGTACAGTATTTCACAAGATAATTATATAATATCCTCCCGAATTTTTAAGATCCGGTAACTAAAACATATAGCTGCCATATAAACTGAACGATCGAAATACAATACTTGTATGAAAAACTTTTTTATTTAAGTAGATATCTTTAAGAAATTTGGTAGGAATTATTATACAAGCCTTTCATGCACTCTCCGAAGAAATTGTTCAGATCAGTTAACTATAACATATAGCTGCCATACAAACTACCCCATCAAAATCAAGTTCTTCAAAGAACACTCTGTATTTGCGAGGGTTATTTTAGCTTTGGTAAAATAAAGTTTTATCTTGTTTTCAATTTAAATCGTGTTTTTTGATCTTTTACATTCCATTTTCTATCTCCTGAAGCAACAAAACTGCAAGGGCCTGATTAATTTAGTGTTACTCATACGACATGGTGTACTGTATGCACAGAACACTTGCTGTATAACTTTAACTGACATAACTCTTAAAAGCGTGATTTTATGAAGAAAATCCTTAAGACTTTTTTGTGGAGTATTAAATTTCATATTCGTATATCAATTCATCAAAGACGTGCATTTACTTCATTAATGCAAAATATTGAAAAATCACATGTTAAATGCATGGGATAAGAAATGTGATTTAGACACGACTTAAATTGAAAATAAATGACTTGATTACGTTAAATATTCCTTTACTAAAAACTTTAGGGTGTTTTTAGAAAAAGTTAACTTGGAAAATGAAGGACACCTTTATGTATTTATATGTGTGCGTGCGCCTGCCAGTTGATTACGCTCTCTCTACACGTGTACGTCACCAATAAACATAATAAACACACAATTACGCACGAAAATAAATATTATGTTGACATGCAGTTAGTTTGTGAGTGTTTTGCAGACACATATACACACATGTATATTTATAAGGACTTATATAACTATTTGCTATTGCTCAACCGCACCGCAACCGCAATTGTAACAGGATTTTTTTCGACCGCTGGCAATTTGTAAACAATGCCAGCGTCACTTTTGTACGCGATACACTTACAAAGGCAAATGTTATGCAATCACACATGTATAAAGGCATGTACATACTACATTATATATACATTAATAAAGTTTATACATATATACAATAATATACGTATAAACATTTATATACTCATGTATATGCTATTTATTAAGTTGCGCGTAAATCAAAATCAAATAAAAAAAAGTTGCCGCACGCATTATGTAAAATGCAAATGAGCACTTACGAAAGCCAATATTATTATGCAGAAATTCGTTTATTTTATGTTTTTTTCGCTTTTTCCGTGTTTTTAATGCAATTAAATATTAATTTTAATTATTTTCTTTTCTCTCATTGCGCGCTGCAGATAGGATTTTGTTGTTAATTTCAAAGTAAAATATGCATTAATTGCACGCTGGCGCAGGCCGCTATCAACCATAAGCACAATGAGTGCGTTTACACACCTACACATATGCACATATATGCGTTTAATATATGTAGACACGCAAAAGCTAAAAAATTGCCATGGAAGTTAAGAAGAAGTTGTGGAAAAAGCGCCGCTTCCATAAATTGAATTTAATGCATGCCATTTAATAATGATTTTTTTATTTTAGAAACTGAAAATGTCACTCAATTTTAAGTGCACTTTGCGCTACAAAACGATGAAGAATAAAAAATATTATACCCAACACAGTTACGTTTCTTGCAACAAAAGAGTGAATAAAAATAATTCTATCATGATTAATAGCTTCTATTTATTGCTATAGTAATCTGATCTGCAACATATGTATGCAGATTATAGGAATAGATTCTCTTATAATTCTTGTCAAATTTGGTGGAGTTATCCTTTCAAATAATAAAGTTTTTCATATTTGGACTTGAGTTTGATCGGTCAGTTTATATGGTAGCTACAAGCTGTAGAAAACCGATCTGCATTATTTCTTCGTAAAATGTAGCAATTTGTTGGGTTATAATTTGTGCAAAATTTGGTAAAGTTATCTTACCAAATAACAAAGTTTTCTATACAAGGACTTACTTTGATTGATCAATTTATATGGCAGCTACATGCTATAATGCTCTAATCTGAACAATTTCCTTGCAGATTGTAGTGTTGCTTTGGCCGTAAATTCGTGAAATTTTTTTTGAAGTTATCTAATTAAATAAAGAAGTTGCCCATATAACGTCCAGTTTTGACTGATCAGCTTACATGGCAGCTATGTGCTATATACATTTGATAGGAACAATTCGTTTAAAGATTATAGTGTTTCCATAGGGTATAATCCACTTCAAATTTCGTCAAGATATTTTGCCAAGTAAAAGTCTTTTCCACACATGCAAAGTCTAGTTTTTGTTTGACCAGTTTATACGCCCGCTTTTATACTGCGATATTGGCTATTCCAACAAATAAGCAGCCTTTGGGCAGAAAAAGATGTGCGCAAAATTTCAGATCGGTGTCTCAAAAACTAAGATACCTGTAGTGTATATATAGTTTAAACGGATCTTCATATGGATGTGGGTAAATCGACTTATAGTATTTGGGCAAGTGATAACTTAAATATATTTGATGGGGCCTCCGACGTTTTCTTTCCGTTATTATAAACTTCATGGCAAACATACCCCTTCTTCAGGGTATAAAAATTCCAAAATAATTGATAAAATTAAATAGAAAAAATACATAAAAACAGAGAGAAGAAAAATATATATATATGCAATGCGTGCTTTTTTATAATGAATTCCCATTTCACACGTGAAAATATGCGGTCTAATAGCAATCAAAGCTATTATTCATAGCTGAATGATTTGAGTGCAATACTTGATGAAATGAAAAGGTAATAAACGAAAAAAAGTAATGAATAAAAAGTCTAAAGCAAATGAAAAAAGTTGAAAAAAAAAATTAATAAAAATTTTTAATGAAATGAAAAAATTAAAAAAAAAATTTAAAAATGTTGAGCAAATGAAAAAAGTTAAAAAAATATTTTAAGGGAATTTGAAAGCATGACATTTCTCATTTTTTTCTTATATTTTACATATTACTTGGATGACAAAAAAATAATTTAGGAAAAAAAACCATTTAAACAGATGGAAAAAATTATAAAAAATTCAAAAAAAATTAAATAATTCCAAAGTATGACATTTTTATTTTTTCATATTTTACTTATTAGTTAAATGAAAACAAAAACAAATTGAAAAAAACAAGAAAAAATTAATATGTATAAAAATTTTAACAAGGAAATCAATTATGAAAAAATATTTCAAATTAGGCTTAAGGATTACAATTTTTAATTATATTTAGTTTACACCTTAAGCTATTTGCATAAAAACTTGTTTAAGTTTTTTCTTATAACCACACACAGTTAACGTTTAGATAAGTTGCAACAGTTGCATACAGCAGCAGTTCCCAGCCAGCAATTCTCAGCCAGCTACAAATTTGAACCATTGAAAACAATGTTTCTTTACTTAAGGGAATTCATGGGATTTCTTGTGTAAAAATCAAAATTTTTTGAAAAATTTTTTTCTCAATAAAAATGTAATATTTTATTAGAGTTTTTTTAATTGTTACAAACACACATTATTAACAGAGAAATTCTGAAGTTATTGGAGAACATATTTTAAAATTGGCCATTGTGATGCCAAATGCGGTGAACCCTCGAAAAAAAGATGCGCCCTGCAACTCCTTAGAGGATCTTCTAAAATGAAGAAATACTTGTCTTAGTTAGAAAAAAAACTTAGATTATGGGCGAAGAACAAATCCTGCAAATTGGATTCTTGGCGAAAAAAAAATTCTTCGTCCAAGCCTAATTGGTTTAGCAAATCACTTAGAAAAAGTATTTCAACCTAATTTGCTAAAGAACAACTTTAAACTGTCAACCTTACCCAACACAGCTAAGGAGTCAATCGAGTCTTTTGAAACTTCTTCTTCTGAAATTATTAGAATTATAAAAGAACTTAATCCAAAAAAGTCGACGGGACATGATAATATTACCCCAAAAATGCTAAGTGAGTTACCAATTATTGCTGTTAAAGTGTTTTTTTGCTCTTCAATGCAATTCTTATTTTCGAATACTATCCAATTTCATGGCAAAGTCACATATTATCCCGATAAATAGGCCTGAGAAAGACTTCACAAAGCCATTTTAATACACACCAATCAGTCTCTCAAAGTCTATCAAAGATGTTTCCTTTCTCTACGAAAATAATATAATCGAAATAGATACGAAAATAATATGTTGCACCAACTCGGGTGTCGTGCAAAACATAGCACGATAGAACAAGTAAAAGGAATTACTAACGAAATAATACGAACAATTTTGAGCACAGAGAGTACTGTTCAGCTATACTTCTAGACTTAGCTCAGGCGTTTGATAAGGTGTGACATGAAAGCCTTTAATATAATATTACAAACATTTTATCTTAAGAGTTGAATAAAACTTGGGAGTCTCATTTAAAAAATCATACCATTTATGGTTAAAGTAAATAATTTCATATCTTATGAACGACAGATAAGGACCAATGCACAACAGGGAAGTTCATGAACTTTTATTTACAAATAATTGCATTGAGGTGATTTTACTCAATTCATTTCAAATTGGCATTTAATAATTTTAGTTTTATCCATGCTTAAATTAACATTATAAAGTATTAAAATAATTTTGAAACGCACACTTTACAAATTAAATAAAAGCAAGTGACGTTGCGTATACGTAACATAAATAAAAAATGCATTAAAAATCAAAAAATGCAATATTATGTAATTATATAACTGGTTTTTTGTGTTTTTGTGTATTAAGTGGATTTCAAACTTTTCGACAGCACTATTTTAGAAATTGTGTTTTTTCACGGATATAAGAAAAGCTTATGAATGCCATAAAATTTAAGTAACCTACGCTGAGTTTGTGAAGATTTCCGATTTTCTAACTGTTTTTTTAATTAATTTCTTTTTTAATTAAAATAAACTATTATTAAGTAACAAACAAATTGATTATAACACGGCTATAGAGCTTATTTGCATGAAAAATTAAAATATGTGACGTGGCGTTTACGTAACATATGCTGCAGGTGCAAGTAAAATGCGTTTCTAACACATGACAAATCAAGTGTGCTGAAACCTTTAGTGCTTTTGTAATTTTGAAGCTTAAAAGCAGAAAAAATGATCCACTCACCTTTTCAAAAATATATTTCAAACTTGTTTGAGTGCTTTACTTTGCCCATAACCCAAAAAAAGTTCAAAAATCACCAAAACTAATTAAAATCATAAAATTTCCTGCACACAAAACGAAAATCAATTTTACTTAAGCTTTATCGCTTTTGATTTTGCCCACTCATTAATAAGTTTGCTTGCTGCTGCAATGTATTTAAGCGCTGCTGCTACTTATTTGAAGCCGTTACCACGCTTATTGTTGTTGTGACGGTTTTTGTGGTTGCTTTTTAAATTATTTCCAATAACAAATGTAATCCCGTTTACTTTCACCATACTTTTTTTGGCTGCCGGCATTTACTTACCATCCTATTGGCTGCCTATGTGTGCGTGTGCCTGTCGGCATTTGTTTGTTTGTTTGCCAGCTGACTGTACGTCTATGTTGTAATGTGAAAAAGTGTCATGGCGATGATTACATCCGTCGTACATTGCACGCTTAGAGAACTTTTCTCATTAGAAAACTTTTACTATTTCCTTTTTAGCAACACACGGCCGCCGCCGACTGCCTTGCCATTCAGCGTTTCTACTTGCAGCACTGGGAAAGCGCGCACACACATAAAGAAAGAAATGGAAATGATATATAATATATAGCTGTTTGTTGTTGTTTTTATTTCACCATTATGCAACTGTAGATGGAAGAAAGTGACTTTGTTGGTTGACAAAAAGGTGACGCCGAGCACAAGGCGGCGTTGTGTAGCTCAAAATCAAGCGGCTGAGCGGCTTGAAAGTCAACGCTGGCAGCGCAAAGATCAGCAGCGCGCGCTTAAGCAAATAATGCAAGAACCTTGCAAACATATACTCTCACATTTACAGCGAGTTTTGCGTGGATTTCTAAGACATTGGAACACGCCTTTGAATAAGTTTCACTCAGCACTTGCTTGTCGCTGCCGCTTGCTCAGCTTTTAATGCGAAAAATCTCTGAATGTGCTTGGTATGTGTAGCAATTGCTGTGACGCAAAGTTTTGTCGCCTTTCTTAAGCAGACAATGCTTAACACTTTCTTCACAAAAATGCAATTAAACTGTTTATCAAAGGCAACTAAATCAAATTTCCACAACAAATGTACGTTGTGACAACAAAACACAGCAAATAAGTATGAAGACACAGCGTCGCAGCTTGTTTGAGTTGTTGTGTGTTAGAAATGTGTGCGTTTTGCACAAACAAGATTGGTTACGTATACGCCATGTGGTACCTACTATGCAAGAAATCAAGTCCTCGTTGAAACTATAGCACATTTTTTCTACTTTGTAAAGGCAGCGTATGAAAAAAGGTGCCCTTTCAGTCAAAGTTAACTAATATTTTTTGTGATTTCATTTGCCGCAGTCCATTTGAATCAAATTGTAGGCGTTTTAATTAAATTTATAGTCTGCCTACTACATTTATTTAATTAAGTCAATAAAAAGTGAACACACTGAGGCATAAAATTGCAATGCATTTAATTAGCATATAAATATCGCAATATTTTATTATATTTATAACAGCTATTCAACGGTAATTATAAAAAAATTTACTGAATTTTAGTATTTGCGTGCCAACCACATTTTAAATCCCTGGAGTCTAACGCAAAGCTGTCTAAGGCTGGCAAGTTTTTCGGTGGAGGAGGTGATGGTAATATGATTTTTGAGGGCAAATTCAAGTTTAGTGACTACAAACTCGAGTTTATTGACTACAAACTCGAGTTTATTAGCGTTTTTGGAGTTAACTATTAACGCTATACACCAGCAACAAAAAAATATTTAAACCAAAGATCCTTAAACTCGAGTTTATTAATAATTTCGAATTTTAACACTACACACTACTCACAAGCAAAAAGAAAAAACAAAACCTCTGAATACATAATCAGAAAATTATTTAAAATTTTCAGAAATGAAATATTTGTTTTTTACAATAAAGTTAAGCTTGGAGTTTCATAAATTTGACATAAATTGAGTTTCTCCTAGTAAACACGCTTAAAAACTATTCTATGATATTTTTCCAGATTATTCTACAAGTTTCATGCAGAAAAGTTTTACATTGAAGTTTCAAGTCGGAGTTTAACAAACACTTTTGATATTCTTTGTTATAAAACACAATTTTTCAAAAAAAAAAATCAAACTAAACTCGGTGTTTATTAAACACTTAATGAAAATAAAATTTTCTGCATCAACTCGAGTTTGTTGAAAAAAGTCTGCTTCCAAAACTTTTATTGACAGTTTTAGAGACAAAACACTCGGAGTTTATAACACTACGAATATGCGTTTAGGGTATCCTTAGAAACAGACCCCTCAGCTAGGGTTTCTAACATCTAAATCCCTTTAAAATAATTTTTATCAGAAGAAATTATATCTACAGAATTTCTTAAAAACTTCAATCAGAAATTCAGATGAAAACACACTTCAATGATGAGCATTTTTAACGAGAAGACCTTAAACTCGAGTTTATTTGCAATATGGGGTTTAAACATGAAACGACTACACATAAGAAAAAAAGAGTTAGGCCAGTTTTAAAAACTTTATTGCTGAATTTTCGGAGAATCAATACTTTACTAAAACATAGTTAAGTTCAAAGTGATAATAAATTGAGTTTATAGCATTTAACTTGGTTAAAAATTCTTTTCCGATATTCTTGGAGGTTACACTACAAATTTAATGCAATTAAGTTTCACATTAGGCACGGAGTTTAATAAACCCTTCAATGTTAATATATTTTTTGATTATTTTTTTGATATTCTTGGCGATTATGCACTCTTTGCAGTTGAATCTCGAAATAAACTCAGAGTTAACTAAACACTTCAATGAGAAAATTTTTTTAAACAAAGCATTAAACTCGTTTATTGCAATTAACTCACTTTCAAAAACTTTTACTTATATTTTTAGAAACTAAACATTCGTTTTGCAGCTAAATTTTAAACAAAACTCGGAATTTTCTAAACACTTCAATAAAAGCTTTTCCTCAAATATGACCTTAAACTGTTGTTGTGACCATTTAACTCGGCCAAAATTTTCTTTTTTATGCTTGGAGTTTAAACACTGTTTTGCAACAATATTTGGAGTTAAACTTGGAGTTTAGCAAACGCTACATTTGAGGCTATCTTTATAAGCAAATGATTCAACTTGAGATTTTCGGATTTATTTTTCCTCCAAAACAATTAAGTGTTAACTCGGAGCTTCATTTATACGTGACAATATGACAAAACTTTCAGGTTATTGTAAGACCTTAAGCTTGAGTTTAACGCATTTAACTCAGTTTGGTCCAGTTTTTTAAGGTCCAAACAGTTTTCTGTTAGAAATTTAGAAGACCTTAAACCAGAGTTTATGGCATTTAACTCAATTTGTTTATATTTTTAAAGACCAAACAATTTTTTTACTAAATGTACAATTTGGAGTTTAATTAATTACTACATTGAGAGTTTAATTAATTACTACATTGAAGATATATTTGTAAACCAAATGTTAAACTCGACTTCTTTTAACTCATCATATTTCATTTTCAATTTCTGAAATTAAAGACCTCTTTTCTAACCAAATATAGCTCGGAGTTTAACACTTCTTTGAGAATACTTGAACTTTTTTCGACTTTAAACTTACTTTTAACCCATCCTTAAATGGTATGCATCATATTATTAGCGACTAGTCATTAATTTGTAAAAAATACTACAAATTAAATTAGTAAATTAGTAAATACTACAAGAAGGCTATTTTCCCAAACTTAGCTCAGTGTTTAGTAAAAACAACGCCATCAAGTTTCTATAAACAAAGGCTTAAACCAAAGTTTCTTCCATTTAACCGAACTTCAACTTTTTTTAACTTTTGTGAAAAATTAGAGCGTGACTCTTCGATGAATTTTCCATAAGAGCCAAAACTGATCCGGATCTTCTCGACCAAACGTTGCTATTCCGACAATCGAAGCCTTTTTAATGCGGTAAGTAGCAAAACATTAAGTTTCAGTGCAACTCCAATTTAATAGGCTTCAAAGTTGCCACTAAATACTAAATATTTCTTAAAAAATTAAAATTGGAGAATTCAAGTCCACAGATATGATATTATGATATTAACAAACAAAATTTTTGAAACGAAGTCAACAAAATCTCCTGGATCAACACAAAACCGCTTCCATGATAATCACACAGCATTGCCAGCTCGTAAAAATAATGAAAAATCATTAATAATATAACACTTAGGCCGCAATTTTACACAGCACTAACAAATAAAAACAACAACACAGCTTAGCTATAAAATTGTTTTTTTTTTTGTTTTTTGTAATTATGCATGCGGTGTACTTTTTAATATCGGGGATATTAATTTTTTGCCCGACAAATCCCTTAAATGCGATAATATATGTAAATCGACCTCTTTTCCAGTTCATTACATAAGTTCTGCGCATGCAAATTGGCATTAATGTAATATTTTATTAATTATGTAAATCGGGAGATAGCACGTAATTACAAAAAAAAAAACAAAACAAAAGCAACAAAAAAATCAAAAAGCGAACAGGTGACCAAGCGACATTCCTCACACGTGGCGGCGAACGAGTCGAATTTCACCATAATTTCATATAAACGGATACATTTATATATACATGGATATACAAGTGTATGTATATTTATATATATTTTATATGTTTCTGTATATACTTACGTGAATTATGTTAAATTCATAATAAAATGGCTAATTAATTTCGAATTTGTATTAACATGATTAAATATGCTCTGGCAACTAGGTTTGCCGCAGTGGAAGTGTGAACAATTGACTTAAATGTTATTTCAATAATTTTTAATTGGAAGCCATAACATGTTTTATAGGGTGTGTGTGGGTGTTCAAATGTTGTTAGGTGATCAAACAGGTGTTGGAAAGGTGTGGTCTGACTTAATTATTTTAGTTTAGTTGACTGGTTTGGTTTGACTGTTTTGGTATTCGACTATCAATTCCAGGATGTTTGTGTAGAGAATGAGATATTGAAATTTTTTATTCGGATTGAAAAAAAATTCAATATTTTCTTTACTATCGTTTTCAAAATGGGCTCTTTTCGAGGCAATACAAGTATCGCGTTCATGTCATTCCCTGAAATACTTGTAGATTTTTCAGTTTCGAAAATAGAAAAAAGTCACAGGAAGCCAAAATCGGCGCATAAGACAGCTGAGGAATGACATTTGTTTCATATTTGTCGAAAAAATTAGCCACAACGACAACAGAATGTGAAAACGGGGTATGGTGTTGGAAACCCTATTACTTCTCTGACCACAAATCTGATCAATTACTACGAAATGCTTTACGTAGATGCCTCTAAGCCAGCAAGTAATCTGTAGATATCGCTTGATTTGGTGGAACGAATTCATAATCAACCTCATCACGGTAATCAACGAAAACTGTGAGCATTACCTTGAATTTGAGCGACTATGACGTGGCTTTTTCGGTTAATTTTGGAGTGCCATACGTTGGACAGTTGGCATATATGTATCTCATAAGCTCAATGATGCGTTGGATGAATATGTAACTTCTTCAACATTTTCCGATGTTATTGTGGTTAACAGAAGTAGATGAACGCAAGAAGGAAGTGTCTTCATGACTAAAACAATAGTGTTTATGTTAAAGCAGAAAAACCCATTTTTAAGACTTTTAATTTGAGAAGCAATGTTTTATCGATTTGTTTACGTTCCCAATTTAGATGGATCCATCCGGATCATTTTCAAATTGTTGCTCAGCTCAATTTACAATCATACGACGATTCTGGAGGTCAAAAGGCTTCAGTTCCTTTATCAGTATGGTCCTGTATGGATGTTGGTCAAGTTCTTTTCGCGAAATTCGCTACAACGATATCTCAGAGGTGCTCAACGCTTGAGAACGACGATTGATTAAGAGACTGATCTGGGTCTTCCTCCTTCCTTCCTTCTGTTTGCGGTAGCAATATTCTCAACATTATGGGTACTTCTTTGTCTCACTGGCACGCGAGCATTTTGTACTTTGCTTCGTGGATTCAAATTTTCCACTATACGCTCAATTGTTAATCTGACAGGACGATTGTGACGACCATAAATTGGACATATCGCTCTTAATGTTGATACCACTGACTCTGAATTTCGGTAGTAAATTTTCATAAGTTGGATCGTGTAGCTTTCCATGATGAAATGGCAAACTTTTCTAAAGAGGAATGCCAAAAGGTCGGGAAAAATATGGTTTCGTTTGCTAGCCCTATTGGTATACTTTTGAAGCGTCCCTATTGAAAACCTTGATACATAGATTATCATATAATAAAGAAATAACAATAAAATGCGTAGCAATATGTTAGAATATTAGAAGGTTATTCCGCACATTTTACAAGGTCTGAAATATTTGCGATTGGTATTACTGAACCTATTCCTCTAGCCGCCGCTCGGGTGTCCAAGGGAAAGATGAAGAACATGTCAGGTCAAAGAGCAAGCCAGAAGGTTATTCCAATACAGTTAGTTCCATAAAATTGTACAAGCACTCAACAGCACTTGACAAAAATACATACATTGTTATTGTAATTACATCAACAATAAAGAGAGGAATTAGTAAACTTACTGGGTCCTTTCAGTATTTGCGCTGAAAAACAATAATTAGAGATTTTAGTCGAAAGTTCTATATTTTTGAAGTTCTAAAAACCAGTTTTTAAAAGCTTTGTAAGAGCGCTGCACGCAGAAATGGTGTAGAAACTCAAATTATTCTTATAAAATTACTAATACGCACTGTTGAACTAAAAGTATGTCATAAGTTATTTTATAAAAGAAGGTATAAAAGTTAAAGGATAGGAAAGTGCGTTGTATTATCTTCTTTCACGAACGAACAGTACATCAAAAACTAATTTCTGTTTATCTCAGTTTCTCCCAAAACAAAATCCTTCCAAAAAGCACATAAGAGCTTGAAAGTCATTGTACCACCACAATTAGTTTTCATTTTGCTTCTCTTTGCACTCTAATTGAAAAGAATGCCAATTGTCAAAGTGAAATTCAATGAAGCCATGAGAAATTTCCGAGATTGACATGCCAAACAAATAGATAAAACTTAAAACGCTCGGAATGTGCAAGAGGGCGTTAATTAAGTGCGCTCACTCAGATGTCACAGCGCTTTCGTCCAATAACAAACACAAGCACAGCTGCGATTACAAGTAGTTGCTGTTACTGAACACATACACACATTATCGCACACAAAGAAAATTTCTTTTATGCGAATTTCGTAAATAACTTATTTTATCTTTAAAAAACGAACTAACGGAACTCGCATTGCACGCGCAGCTTGCATCTTTTCGCTTTGAAGTGTGGAAAAATTTTAAATTAGAAAAGTTTTAGCGCAAGTACACGCACGCACATACACACACACACGTAGGCAAACGCATAACTTCAAAGCGTTACAAGCTGCAAAAGAAAGCAGAAAGGGAAAAACGGACAGACAATCGTAAAGCCGGCAAATAAGGCGCGAGTGACAGTGAACACATTTTTTTCACGCAAACAAAAACACAAACAAACTGCTACTGGTAGTTGTGTGTAGTGATTTTTCGCTGCTGGCAAGTGCACGCACATCAGAAACTTAATAAAAGTGCCGGCGTTTCCGACGTGTGGTGGCGCTTTCTGACTGCAACAATGCGAAAAACAACAACAATGAGAAAAACAAAAACAATGCGAGAAACAACTACAAAAACGTGAGAAGAAACAAACATCACACCAATGAGAAAAACAACAACATTAGGAATAAGCAACAACAATAAGAAAAATAGCAACATTAAGAACAACAACAACAACAAGAAAACGGAATATAAAAAGCAACAATACGCAGAACGGGGACCAGCATGCCGCACAATAGTTGGTTTGCCAACTGAAGGCGGTGACTATGAAAATTACTCATACGCACTGTGGCACCACAGCAGCGAAGGAGACAAACAACGCGCCAGCTCATACACACACACCAATTCTACTCGCAAGCAGCTTCACAAACATAAAGCAAACAACAACAACAATGTCAAAGACGTAAACGTCAGCGCTCGCAGCAGGCAATAATAAGTTAGCAAAACAATAACAAATATATATTTGCAAAAGTTATTTGGTTTTCATATAAGAAATGTTGACATTTGACAATATATGCTGAAACAAGAACAAGACAGTAACATACGCATATATGTTCACAGGAACACTGTGACAGCGCAAGTATTGTGACATGACAGCGAAGTACCGTTGCATTGTTGGTAAAGTGTTTGTTGGCGGAAAGCAAACAGGAATGAAGCGCACTTGTTGTTGTTAATTGTTAATCGCCGTTGTATATCTTGCGAAACTGCGTCTCCAATGCGTTTGCGTCTTTGGTCTTATATTTAAGGTTGAAAAAAATTCGAAAAAATTACACTAAACTGATTTTATAATAAAAAATAATTTGTTACAAAAACCATTTTTTAGCATAATTCTAAATTAAAAAAAAAACATTAAAAATAAAAAAATTAAAAAACTTTTTTCTCAAACTTTTTAACATAACATAGCATTCTTATTTCCTTTAGAAAAAAAATTTTTATGAAAAAAGTTGAGAAAGTCAATTTATAAAACATTTTACAAACAAATATTTAAAAAAAAAACTTTAAACTTGAAATTAAAAACGAAATAATAAAAAACATAATAAATGTGGTAATAAAATTAAGAAAAATAACAGAAAAATTTATAAAAAAAAATTATCGAAAAAAACAACTGCTACAAAAAATGTTAGAAAAATTAAAATAATAATCATTTCTTTAAAACAATGTATATTAAACAACTTTTATGAGAATAATATTACTAAAAATCTTACATAACTTTTTTTAACATTTGTTTTTAAAATGTTTTTTATATTTATTTTTTATTATGCTTTTAAAATGAATTTGTGTTGTAGGTAAATGTTTTGTTGGATAAAAAAATATTTCGTTAAAGTTTTCAACAATTTTTGTATGATAGAAATCGATTACCTTCAACAAAAATTTATGTTAAATGTATTAAAAAGTAAAAACAGTTATATAAAAAATTTTACAAACCAATATTTTACGAAAGACTTTATACTTGAAATTAAATAAAAAATAAATTAATAAAAAATAAATATATGAAAAATTAAAGAAATATTGAAAATTTTTTTAAGAGAATATGTTGCCTTATTATAAAAAAATATGTTTAAATAAAATTAAAATAAGAAATATTGAAAATTTTTTAAAGAAAATATGTTGCCTTATTATAA